>CM035214.1:4681532-4698094 GCA_020233015.1 Callinectes sapidus | reverse complement strand
GAGAGAGAGAGAGAGAGAGAGAGAGAGAGAGAGTAGCCAGCACATGGGGTGGGAGGAAGGGAGGGAGAGAGGAAGGGAGGGGCGGGCGGGAGTGGGTGGCACTGAGAAGGGAGATAAGTCTATATTAATTAAGATGGAATGTGTAGTCGTCGCACTAGCCTGCAACTCCGCTCTCCTCCAGCTCAGGCTCCCAGGCTCTCACGTCTTGCAGCTACATTCCCTTGTAACACACACACACACACACACACACACACACACACACACACACACACACAGGTACTCGTACATTTAGCAGAAAACGGAAATTAAATTAAATTCCTACACACCACTTTCCATATATAATTAGAAGGGACGTGTACAGCACAGCCCTGGCCGCACATGTACGTTCATGGCAAAGGGTACACACACACACACACACACACACAAGGGTAACCACCGCTCATACACACAGCACTACTATACAAATACAACACCGCCATACATACACAAAGTAACCACTATACATAGAGGAAGTATCACCATGCATACACTGAGTACCACACATACAAAATACCATCACACACATACACACACACACACACACCCTGGCCACCAAGCTTGTTTAATCCGGGAAACACTCTTTGTCACTTAATTTGGTACACGTTCTGAGTGCGTCTAGCGTGGCTGCGGTCTTACAAGATGGCGGTGCGGACAGACGGCAGTAAATACGAACTAATTGGCCCTCTACACCTCGACCACTACATCCAATTCGGTGTAACATGCAATATTCAACATATAATCGGAGCGGCCACCATTACCGTGCGAAGCGTTGTGGTGGGCGAATATACTCCCGCCTCCCCCGGCTCCACCCTCCCCCCCCTTGTCTGCGGCGTAAATACAAGGATAATTTAATTGGATCTGACACCCAATTAAGCTGCAGACATGTATTCCGCCTTATCAGGGCAGGGAGGCGTCCCTCGCGTGGCCGCCCGTGACTCACGGCCGCTGAACGCACCCCGGGGTATCCAGTTATATTTCTTCCCTTAGTACCGCGCCGGGCATCCTTCCCTCCGCGACACACTTCATGGAGAGGCGGGAGGGGTGAGGTGGTCTGGTAGCGTCAGGCAGTGGGCATAATCTCCGTCCTGACACGTCCAATTGTACAACTTAATCTCCTAAATAATAAAATCATTATTTTGTTCTCATATAAGATGATTTAAGTGTTCTCAATCTCGTCCCCCTCACTGTCCCCCACCCAACCCGTGGCGTCCTAATGTCCCTGCGCTGCCACGCCTCCACCTCTGGAAAAGTGTGTTGCTGCGTTGTAAACCCGCGTTTTGTGTGGATTTGCTTTGCATATGTGGCATGACAACACTTTGCTTCGAATAAATATTTACGATACATAATAATGAGTCATGGCCGATTGTTTCTGAATTTCTTTGTTTGTCGTGTTTTGCCGCGTGATGAATATGTACAGTCGCAGAGTACAATTTGGTGCGCCAGTTTTACAGTCGCTATCTGTCCCAATGGGATGGAGCTTTGTAATTACGTGAAAGCTGTTCTCCGGGGTTTTATGCGTGCAGTAAAGCCTCTCGACTCCCTCGTCCTGCGTGAAAATTTAATCATGTTGATACGATACTATGAGGTTGCCGCTTCCTTGATAAGATTAACATTTGCTAAATTTCATGACGTAACCCGCATTTAATGTTTAGGGAGAAAAACTGCGTCACCAAGACCACATGGAGACTAAATTCAGACTTCAAGCAAGCCTTACAATTTCATAATGCAACCACAAATATTAAAAGTGCATTAAAGTCTTTCAATGTATACGTAATTACAACGCAAGGACACGCAGCAGAAGGAATTCTTACAATGATAACAAGACAACGGCAGTAAAAGGGGGGAAGAATAGAAAAATAAACGCAAAACAAGAAACCATAAATGCAAGGGAAGGAAAAACCTACGTCAGAATAAGAGGGAAGAGTAAAAATAAGCGTATGTAGGTACATTTCTAAACAGGAGGGAGAGGAGAAGGGAGAAGAAGAAGAAGAGGGGGAGGAGGAGGAAGAAGAGGAGGAAGAGGAAGAATATCACGTCGGTAAGATGAGGTACCAGGAACAGCTAAAAATGGAGGAGGGGGAGGGAGTGTGGTTAGTGGTAAGATCGGAGAGGGGAAAGAAGCGGATAGCGAAGGGAGGGGAGAGGGTAGTGGTTACTGAGGGGAAGGATTGAGCTTGATTGGGGGAGGGGAGGTCAAGAGGAGGGAAAGAAGAAGGGGAATGCAAGAGGGGGCGAGGAGAAAAATTAATGTGAAAAGGAGGAATAGCCATTGACGGAGAAAACAATGAAGGGGGGATAAAGACGGGAGGAGAGAAAGAGGGAGAATTAAATGATAAGGGGAAGATAGAGGGAAAACTAAAAAGGAGGGGTAAAAAAAGGGAGGAGGAGAATAAAAGGGCGGGAATCCATGAGGGGAGCTGAAGAGAAGGTGAAAGCCGGAGGGGGAAGTGCCGGGTAGAAAGAAGTGATTACATGGCACAATGGAGCCGGGGAATAAACGAGTGAAAAAGTGAAACCCAAATGCGTACAAGGTGGAAAATATAGGAAGATGAGGGGGAGAGGCCCAAATACAGCGAAGGAGGGAGGACTGAGGAGCGGCAGAGAAAAAAAAGAAAAAAATAGGAGGAAGAAAGGTTAAGAAAAGGAGGGAAGAGTTTGTCAGGGGAGAGAGAGAGAGAGAGAGAGAGAGAGAGAGAGAGAGAGAGAGAGAGAGAGAGAGAGAGAGAGAGAGAGAGAGAGAGAGAGAGAGAGAGAGGTGAACGCGACACCGTTACATGACAGAGGAAATAAATCAAAAGATATAGAGTGGGAGGAATTGGAGGGACGTAAGGGAGGGAGGGAGGGATGGAGGGAGGATAAGGAAGGGAGAGAGGGAGCGGGGAGGCACGTGGAGAGAAGGGACGCATGACGAAGCTTCATGCAACACAGCAGTAAATTATCCGAAGCAGGCGAAGCAGTCGTCTCCAGGGATCCAGGGGCAGGAGGGGAAGGAAAACTGTACACGGTAATTTACGGCGCTTAACTGCAGGCCGGTGATCGAGCGTCAGGCGGAGGGCCATTGGGCGGCAGCGTGCGTGAGAGTGCACTGATTACAGGTGACCGCCGCGGCGCGCACACCTGGTTAATCTAGCCTATTGACACGGCGAGTCCGATGCTTGGGGAGGTGCTGCGGGAGGTCCCACAGCGGCAGGTTATTAGGGTGGTTAGGCGGCTTGTTGTCATTAAGGGTCATTACTCCAAATAACTGGAGGAGGGTTGCCGGCTTGGTCCGTCACGCCCCGTCACTCGTCACCTCCAGAGCGACCAGGGCCGTGTTGACTTACAAATTTTCGCCTCTTGTTGGTTGGCATTACCTGAGGTGAGGGACTGCCGCGGTGACGACCACTGTGCCACCACCGCCACTCTTCACAACTCACAGTCTTGCTTGGACACTCAAAAATTAAATGCTCCCTGCAGTGCTGGGACGCTCGTGTTTCCTGACGTCAGAGGTGCACGGAGAGAAGACAATGGGAGTGTGAAGTGTGACAAGCATGGCTGCCGCTTCCGGACAAAACTAAGCAGCAGAAAGTTGGCGGGAACAGTCTCGTCACAGCACGCAATGAATGTGGAAGGAGCACCAGCGGTGGGAGGCACACCTCTCCCTGCCAATACGCCGCCACCTTCGAGACACTCCTCCATGTATTCATTTATTTTCTCCATCCCGTTCGACGAATTGTTCACATAAATAGAAAAAAAATATGCCAATGTTTTCCAAAGACGATTATGCATTTCTATAGGACTGGAGATATGATAAATACTTTAAAAAAAAGTGGCTGCAACTTCAATGCAGGTGTTCAGTGAATAGGATGCCTATTCAGAATACACGATGTTTTGAAGAGATTTTGGTTGTTTTTCACGAGAACGGCTTTAAGAAGAAAACTTTGCTCCATAGAGAAAGAAAGAAATCCTCCCTCTATCTGCGGTAAAGGAAAGCTTCACGCATCAGAGGTACATCATGCAGGCGTTCTTATTCACAAAACACCAAAGTTTATCCTTTTCGTCAAACTTTTTCGATACAAATACCACGTTAAGCACACCGAGGATGCCAGGACGTCCTCAGCGCTCTCCTTTGTTCCTCTTCAGCCATGAGCAGATCCCTCACGCGCCCACTACACCCTCACTCCACGCGCTGCTCGAGCCTCGCCCTCCACGCTGCCAATATTTACACCGCTACTTCAGCTCGGCTCCATCCGGGATAGATTAACTTATTGGAAAAAGTTTGGGAATGTTCTAGGCCTGACTGAAGGGTTTCCTAAGGTATCGAGGAATTTTCTCCCGCAGCCTTGTAGTTCCTCGCGGCTGTCTGTTTACAGTGCCTAGTGGAGCAGAGAGGAAAGCTCCTCCCTCACGGCCTCATGTGATACGCTTAAAAAGATTATGAGAAATGGCTGAGAATAAAGTGGACTCTTCTCAAAAGACACTGTCAGGGAATAATCGAAAATCTATATCCAGAAGTTTGGAGATGTTCTGATATCCTTCAAAGTGTCCAAGTCGTTCTAAGTAAAGTTATAAGAAAGACATTAAAATGGAACTCCCATCACGATCCGAGGGAAAGTATAGGAGAGACTAAGACAGTGACACCAAAGCACAGCCTGCCTCACCTGCTACGCCAGAACCTCCAATCAGAGCCACAGTTGTACCCCACCATTGCAACACTTACCTGTGAAAGAAAATAAACATTTATATTAGGAACATCATCAATTAACACAACTTTTTAATAATGTTCTTATGTATACATATCAATACATGTATATATTCACTACAACATAGATGATCAAATGGAAAATTTATTCTGCTTATCATTAATCGATTCTATACAGCTTCAGATACTCATGTGGGGATTGAAATAGTACAGACTTTGGTCATTAATATTCTGACCTTCATAGATCGTTCCTAATGCCAATAAAATCGTCTAATAATAATGTGTCCCAGTACTGAAGAGGTTAAACGTTAACACATCACCGCTTCAAATACATGTTATAGGCAACTACATAAAACACCTTCAAATACAATGAAGGCAAAATCATAGACAAATTAATCTCTTTTAGACGATAGTGAGTTATCGGCCAGGAGTCACCCAGAATGCTGACAAGGAAGGAAGTAGTGAAGGTCTGTAAATTAGGTTAAGTTAGACTAGGATAAGTTATGTTACCCTTTCATATTTTTGAGCAGAGAATTAGTGGAAACATCGCAGGAGTCATGGCGTAACCAGGGCAGGGATAAGACGTAAAACAAACATTTCCTTCTTCTGCTGCACCTAAAATAGTAGCATTGACCTGCATTACGGAGAGAGGGTCTGAGGCTGATTTACAGGCGCCGTGATTACCTGGGGCCAGTAATAACAAGTTCACCGATTTAAAGAGCACATAATGGTCACAATGCTAAATTAAAGTGTCCGGCGCCGACGTAATTACAGCGAGCGGAGTGTACACGGTATTAAAGGTGAGCCGGAGAAAGATGCATGTCTTACTTCACGACAGGTTTCATTGTGTACATCTCGCTCCCCTTCAGCCCCGCACTGCCGCCGCCGCCGCCGTCACCGCCACTACCACTACCACCACCGCCGAGGAGAAAGTATTGTGTATGAAAGATGATATTGTATTTTTTTCTTTTATTTCGTTGTCAAGAATGCTCTGAATGAAGTAAAAATTTAAGCTTGTACTTAAGATGGGTAGAAAAAATAACATAATATTCAGCTATACTCCATTACAAAACAAGAGAAAAAGAAATATAAACGTTTAATAATGATGGTTCTTATTTTAACTTCCTCTCATAGATAGAAAAAAAAACGAAAAAAACAGCCCCTGCCAATACCTTAACCCAGAGCGCTACTTAGGCTAATTGCACTGATTGGATACATGTGCATTATGTAAATAGCCCATGTGATCCCTCCATGTAGAGCATGTGTGTATACTCCCATGCATACATATACCAGTACATACATATATTCATGCAATAATCTCCTTTCTGATTAAACCATCGCTCCCTGATGTCTATGGAGCTTTTTTTCTGATTACTGTGTCATTATCAGCTGTAACTCTTTGCTTACTCTAGATTCGTTGGTTTCCTCTGAAGCTTATTAAAAAGGACGATGCACCTTTGGAGTGTGAAATGTACAGAATACCAGTGACTTAAAGGATCGAGGACTTCAAACATTCAAACACCCGTAGTTGCCAATTTTCAATGATGACTTCATGATGGATTAGACAAGTATATCAACATGAGTCGCAGCTTCAGATAATCATTTATTTCAGGGTGTTATTTCCACCGCGTTTACTAGGAATTCTTAAACGTCTCAATGTCATATCTCGACTACATCTGACAGGCTCTTGTATGATTTTATGTGATTCTGTAGTGACATTTAAAAATATCATTCAGTATAAAGAAGAAGGAATCCATGAAAACCTATTAATAATCCATATAATATTTGAAAACAGTCCTTATGAAGAGTATTTTCCAAGGACGAGGCAAGCTTCTTAAGGAAATCATTAGATGTTCCACTGTTGTTCTCGTGATTCAGGTTACAATTCATCATCACTTTTACCAGTAAGGTTTGGAACTCTCTGCCTGCTTCTATAATGCCATTACCTTATGACTTCAAGAAGGTTTTGAAACATTTATTTTAAATTTAGCTGATTATTTAAATGATGTTTAGGACTGACAATTGTTTCCTCTCTAAAGCATTTTACTACCTTTATTCAAGATCATTCGCTTACACAAGAAAAAAAACATCATGAATAACCGGTTAAGTATCATTAATATTTAAAAATAGATCTATTGCGTTTGAAAAATCGCCAAAATTTGACGATAAAGCCACGTATAAATAACAACCACAACGTCACCAGCAGTCAAAGGCATAAACGGAAACACTCATGTGACTTTCCGTACTCTGATGTCCCTGGCCACGTCCGTCAGTCATGTTCCTCAGCCACCTCATCCCGCTTCCTTTTATTGCCACACAGAGGACGCAGAGGACAGTCGCCAGCTTTACATAGTCGCTTTGTGTCTAATGGTTAAGAGACAAGCTTTTATATCCTTTTCCGTCTAGTAAACAACAGCGCACCAAAACGGAAGAGTATCAACGAGAGAGAGAGAGAGAGAGAGAGAGAGAGAGAGAGAGAGAGAGAGAGAGAGAGAGAGAGAGAGAGAGAGAGAGAGAGAGAGAGAGAATGTACTCATAAATCTAAGCAAGGTCCAATAATCCTAGACAACTACAGCCGCTGTATTAAGGCACACCACCTATACTCACTCTGCACACTGCTACTGTGTGTGTGTGTGTGTGTGTGTGTGTGTGTGTGTGTGTGTGTGTGTGTGTGTGTGTGTGTTCACTATATGAAAGACTACCCACTAAAAAAGTCATTACCACAGTCACAGTCACCATAAATCACCCTCACAGTTCAAGTAAGTCACCATAACAATTAGCGTCACAGTCACTATATATAAGTCACATTCAGTCGCCGTCAGTCACCGTCAGTCACCATCACATTTACCGTCACAATCAAACACTACACCACCAGGAATTCCCACTCACTCCCACACTGGTCACCTAATAGACAACCTAAAGAAAGATCCTCAGTCGCACCTTCACCGCCACACCACCAACTCCCAGGTATTCCCTCTCTCTCTCCGTATCTCCCCACACAGGCTATGTCGTCTCCCATTAACTCACCACCGAGGGACACGTCACCTTGCTCACCACAATTTCCTTCAGGATATAAATTGTTGAGTCCGGGCCCGTCAGGGGAGTCATCTCCATATGTGATGAGGGAGCAGCGCCGCGTCAATATGGAAATTCTCGCCACCTCAACATAAAGGAGAGGAAGAAAAATGGTGGAAAATATGAATCTCCGCGGATCCATTTGACTCGTGGTGCCTCAAGCATGGTGGTAATGGTTAATACTCTGTGTGTGTGTGTGTGTGTGTGTGTGTGTGTGTGTGTGTGTGTGTGTGTGCGTGTGTGTGCGTGCGCCCGTGTGTGTGTGTGTGTGTGTGTGTGTGTGTGTGTGTGTGTGTGTAATCAATCTCAAAGTCAATGTTGGACGATATGAGAACTCTTTTATTTGATATTCTTAGTTGGCAAATACTTCACAATAAGGAGAGAGAGAGAGAGAGAGAGAGAGAGAGAGAGAGAGAGAGAGAGAGAGAGAGAGAGAGAGAGAGAGAGAGAGAGAGAGAGAGAGAGAGAGAGAGAGAGAGAGAGATTTAATTAGTTTAGGGTGACCATTTTTTCATTAAAATTAGTCGCACTGAACTTCCGATGCTCACACGAGTGATAGAAAGCCGTTCATGTCATCTAGTTAATTTAATAACAAAAATAGCCACTTGTGTTTCCCTTTATCAGATATTCAAATTATTTTGTCACTCACATATTTTGTTTCGAAAGCAAAAAATAAAATTCATTCAATATTTCGTAGGTACTATTTAAAGTTTTAAAGTCTATAATTAGGTTCCTGGAGCCACTTAAAAATAATGAAGCCATTTTTTTCCCGGTCGCTCAGCTCATATTAAACTGGGTCATGAGGGAACACTAATGTTGGAAAGCATCCCATGTGTTATATTAACTCTCTCTCTCTCTCTCTCTCTCTCTCTCTCTCTCTCTCTCTCTCTCTCTCTCTCTCTCTCTCTCTCTCTCTCTCTCGGCAGGTGGCGGAAGTGCACGACGGGGTACGTTTTGTGTGACGCAACAAAGATATACTTGACTAACAGGAGCTCAAGGTATTAACAGCACGAGGATGACAGCCGTGTCTGCTCGTCGTACTCGTATCTCAGGCGTGTTCTCCGCCCAATACCCGCCATCTGGCCCGATACTGCCGCCACCTCATGTGTGTCTTTCCTAAGTTTCTAATTACTGGTGAGCAAGGAGCGAACTGCCTTTAGTTGGGCTTACATTCAGTGTTAACTTTAAAGGCGAGGTCTTGGCCCTTCCATCAAAGGCCGTGAGAACAAGAAGTTGCCTGAGGCTCAGCTTCACTTAGCTGGGTGTAAAGGTTGTGCATGCGCTGTGCACAGTCTTGCGAGAGAAGGGGCGCGTGCATGTACTCATACTCACAACACACACACACACACACACTGAAGTATTATGCTACACTGAAGTATAAAGCGACATTGGGAAACATGCAGCCAAACGTAATAACTTGCAATGTTCTTCCTTGCGTTCTAAGTTGAGTTGTTTCCCCGCAGCACATCCAGAGTGTTGCCAGCAGCGGCACACGATGATGAATTATTAACAGGTAGCTGAGTTGTGAGGCGTGGCGGAGAGAGATGCAAGGCGGAAAGATTATAAGCCAAGGGAGGGTAAGCAGCAGGAGCAACAGCAGCAGCAGACGAGAAAGGCAAGGCAGCAGCTCCAAGCCCGGCGATGAGACATGATAACCCGTGACAGGATCTCTGCAGGTTGCCCTACACTCGCAGCGAGGACCGTCCACAGCTGCCATGGAAATGGAAGCAAGGGGAAAAAAAATGTACGCAGCAACTCACATAAAAAAGTTTGTTTTGATAGTGCTATTACAGCGGCTCTCCTCACCTTTCCTACTCGATAACCCAGAACGAGATGGCGGCGGGCAGCGCACCTGGGGCCGAAGTGGCAGGTATAAGAGTGCCTCAACTGCCGTTCACCTTAGGTTGCTCGGGTTTTACGACTGCGGCAAGGAACAAAACCCCGCCGGATGAGCCCAACGCCGCCGCCCGACCCAAACTTGCCGGAGACGCCAGGCCTCACGAGCGGCTCTAAAACCCTGCATCCTTCATTGGAGGGGCGCGTGGGAGCGAGCTGGGCTGGTGGCCATGAAATGCAAGACGCAAGGCGATACTACCGCGGGAAAACAATCTCGTATATTGACTACACATCACATTTTCTTTTTGAGTCAAGAAAAACAACATTCTAGCCACTCACTGTGATTCTTGTAGTCTGTTACTGTTAATCAAGCTCCTCATTACATAATACCATGAATATATACGTCATGCTTACTATGGATATACTACTATGGATCACTTTCATACTTTTCAGGCCTTACAATGAAATCTCTCTCTCTCTCTCTCTCTCTCTCTCTCTCTCTCTCTCTCTCTCTCTCTCTCTCTCTCTCTCTCTCTCTCTCTCTAATATCCAAGGAAATCTCATCAAAAGTTGTTAAGATGAACGCAGTTAAATGTCAAACAACTACACCAACTTTGATGGGAACTCATTCAGCTGCACCTCAATGATCAGTAATCCGGAGACCAGACAGACAGACAGACAGACAGACAGACAGACAGACGGACAGAAACATACATTCACGGAAAAAGAAAGACTCGGAGACAGACAGCTACCATACAACACAAACACCAAAATTAACAACGTTCAGTATAGAAAGAAACACCAACTATAAGAGCCATTTTTCCCCCTGCCAAAACATAGATCGCATTCAGAACACCACTGGCCGGGGAGGAACAAAAGCGAGAAGGACTGGGAGGAAGATAATCACCGGGAGAGAGCAGCTGACAATTTAGAAAAGAGAGACTTGGCAGGGAGTCTTTCAAAGCCTCACACACGCACTCAAGTTTCGCCCGGCTGAGCAAGGACGGGAGATCCACTTTCGGCTTCTCCAAACTTGGGGATAAATTCCTGTTTTCCTTAAAGCCCTCAAACTATCTGAGGAATTCCCGGGGGCGCGCTGCCGGCGAAGGTTGGTGGAGATGAAGGTGGTTGTGGTGGAGAGCTTCAATAGATGTGGGAGCTGTAAGTGGATGCCCCAAATGGTTGCGGAGATGAAGGTGGTTGTAATAGAGGAATTCAATGGTTGCGGGGAAAATGGATATAGTTGAGATGTAAGTGGATGATGTGGATGGCAGTGTAGATTAGGGCAGTTGTGTTTCAGAATGTGAATTGTTGCGGAGGGTTTTTTTTCATTTCAGTGGGATTTTCATTTGATTACAACATCCAATGGACTGAAAATAGTCATTACACGGTTTTATAGGAGAAAAAAAGGCTAAAAAGAATATACCTATCATCGTATAGTCAGTAATATATTTAGAGGAGAATATGAACTGAATAACAATATCTGAAAGTGATTTGTGATAAACATGTGCCAATAAGCAATAAAAGGTTATTAAAAGGATAATTGCGATGGTTATGGTGAATCTAAGGTTGTCTGTAGTGGTACACACGATGCTGGTAATTAAAAAGAGTACGGGGAATCGTTTTGTAGCTCTTGCGTGTATTCGTTGTTGTTCCGGTGGAAGCTCGTAAAGTCTTTGTTATAGAGCGAAGTAATGACTGTCGATGATGATTGCGGACAGCAGGAACAGTCTCTGGCAGTTACGTATAAGGCACCGTAGTGATATAACCCGTTTGTAGTGAAAGTAAAGGATGATATGAGGAATTGCAGACAGCGTATTGTTTTCATCAGTAAAACAGTTGTCCTAAAAAAAAGAGATATTATGCAGAACATTTCCAATTAGAAAAAAAGAAAAAAAAACATATCATTAACAGACGCCTGCCTTCATCTTTTATGTCCCTGGTTAGTCTTGGTCTTTCTTGAGCTCTCAATATACAGCAGTTCATGTCACCCTTTATGCCAATTTATGGCCAACAAAACCCCCTGAATTTTTCGACTTAGGAAAATGTAAGGTGTGCGATTGAAGGATCAATATCAAGATGGCAGTCAGCATGTACAAGACATCATGACAACAGTAATGTATAGTAATCTTTCAAACAAGTAAAGGGTTCAAGTTAGGAATAGAAAAGTACATTGCCTACATGTTGGCGATGATGCCAGATAGCTTGCAATCACCCTAGATAACTACAACTGGTAACTAATAATCTGACAAGTTTTCCTGGAACAAGTCTTAATATAGCAAAAAAAAAAACAAGGACAATGAATGTGCTATTTTATCTATCAATCTCTCATTCCATAAACGTAACTGTGTTCGTTGCAAGACTGAAAAAAATTCCCAGACAAAAGCCAGTCAAGACTAACAGTAAAAGCCTCGAGCCTCGCACAGCTCACTCACTTTGTCAACAGATAAGAAAAAACTCCGCTGAAAATTCACGTGGTGTCGTTTACAACATCACAATTTAATCACCTCAGATCGCTGCCAACGGTCAGGTTTCATCAAGGCTCGGCGCCCAGAGATCCAATCAACACTCCCTCGACCCCGCTCTTGCCCGCGGCCCAGAATGACCTCCTGGACTTTAGGGGATCACGCGGCAGAGGTCAATATTGGCAGAGCGCACCTGCACCTGCCGCCTCTCACCTACAGCACAGCAACGATCCTTTCCCAGCACTGCCCAATCTGTTTGAAACTTTGCTGTCTCACTAACATATGCACAGGTGTCTTGCTTGTCCTCGCCTGCTGGTTTGCTTCACTACCTTCACGCATCAGTAAGATTCATCACTGGCATGATAACAATAAAGTTCAGTGACATATACATGGTTCACTTTTCCTCACTCACTGGGTTTTTTTTTAGGATATGTCTATTTATGAATATTGTTTTCACAATGTATGTTTTTTTTTTCTTCCAAATTAGTTTTTTATACTTGTTAGTGTGTCTGTGATTGTGAATGTTGTTCCTTGCCAGTGGAGGCGTCTGTGAGTGCCTCCCACCTCTACCAGTAATGTCTGTACCTCTCTCCCTTTTTCCATTTACCGGCGGCACGTCTGGTGTGCCCTAAAGTGTACAAATCGGCCTGGCGGACTCGTGATGAAACTCTGTACTGTGTCGTTAAGTCAGGAGGGGAGAGAAAATAACAGGAAAAATCACATTAGCATCCAAATGAGACTGAGGATCAATTAGGTCCAATTTGAATAGGAAAAACGAAGTTGACAAAGGAACCCGTTACTTTTTTTCCTAATGAAACGGAGCCAACTCCTGCTTTCCCCTGAGACTGAACTCTTCCTGCCCCGCTCACTGCCATTACATAACAGAGCAGCGTTAGGTAATCCAAGGAGTCCAGGCTGGGGACACACGGTAGAGGCAATGACGAAAAAAGGGTAATTCCTTAATGTATCCCTTATGTGAGAGGAGCATTTGCAATAGACCAGTGCTAGATAACCGAGCAGTAACACTCAGGACACACGGCAAGGTCGTGGTATTGGTACGGCACAATTTTCTAATGTAACATGTAAGTAAGAAAAAAAAACTTAAAACATAAATATCTAGACAGAAGCCGTGTAAAATATGATACATTGGAAATTACCATTAAATAAAAGGAAACCATCACAAAAATATCAATCACTGCCCTTTAAAGGACAAGACAAAATGAAATAATCAAAGTTGAATTTCCTCTTTTGCAAAAATAAAAGAAAAAAGCAGTACTATTGATCTGCGAGGGAAACAACAGGAATAGCACCACAACACACTCCCTAGCTTCGATCCAACACCAAGCAGGATTCAAGAACTCTTCTCCCTCCCTCCCTCCCTCCCTCTCTTTCTCCCTTCATCTCTCTACGCCCTCCATTCTTTACTACCCTCCTTACGACCATACATTCGCCCTTCCTTAAGACTGGTGCTATTCGCGAGGAAAACTCTTGTCGTTTCAATCAAAGGAGGATCAGACCAAGTGCTCGCGCGGGGAAGTACGCTGGCCGATGGTTTCTGGAAGGAGGTTCCAGTCTAGACTCGCCATCCAATCACAGCGGATGTTCCCCGGCATGATCAGAGGCCTCGCGAGGTTAACAAGGCAGACGGAGAGGAAGGGAGCGCGGCCGTCCCCCGAGACACTCACTAGAGCGAGTTCTTTTGTATTCGCTGCACCGAGACGCAGTTACTCGGCTCTCGATTTTTCGTCTTTTAGTTATCTGATCTTTATCTTCAGTAGTTCAGTCTTGGACAATAAAATACAGTAATTTAACACTACACATTGTTTTCATTGATTGTATAAAAGCCAGCCACACACACACACACACACACACACACACACACACACACACACACACACACACAACCAATGTATAAAAATAACTCAAAACAAAACAATACCCAAGTAACAATTTTGACATCGGCATTGCGCTAATCTTTTATCTACACAACAATCCACCAACCAAAGCACCTAAAAAATAATCCAAGAATAAACAAAAGCATTCCTACACATCCTTCCTTGCATGGAGCGCCCTGAACGTTGCTACGGCAGGAATGGGGGGACCGGGGTGGGGGGGGGGAACCATAGTGGTCGTTGTACTGCCGTCTTTATGAGCGGCGCAGTACGTTATACAGCCCCGAGTAAGAACACAGTTGCAAGCGCCTGAAGACCCACTTGGGAAACTTGGTGCATAACCCAGCTAACCGCGGCCCTCTACCAGCTGCTCTGCCCGCGATGCTTTTACGTATACATGCTGAATATTAAGGACGGTGGAACTAATTATGATATGCAGCATACACAGGGAGGTTAAAGGGGTGCTACTGGTACTACTCCTGTCTAACGTGCGGGGGAATCTAAATGCATGTAAGTGAAATTCCGTTAACAATTAAGAGACGTGTTCGGGAAGGTGAAGGTGAGGGAAAGTAAAGGAAAGGAGCAGACCAGAGGGAAGGACAGACGAGCAGGCGATGAAGCACAAAGAAAGGATGAAAGGATGGCGTGAGGAAGGAAACCATAACACTGCACAGATGCACGGATGGGTGGAAAAGGAAACAAAGATGGTGCAAAGAAAGAAAGGATGAGAAGGGGAATGATGATGTTGATAATAATAATAATAATAATAATAATAATAATAATAATAATAATAATAATAATAATAATAACAATAATAATAATAATAATACCTTTAACTTGTGTATGACACTGAACGTGTGTGTGTGTGTGTGTGTGTGTGTGTGTGTGTGTGTGTGTATGAGAGAGAGAGAGAGAGAGAGAGAGAGAGAGAGAGAGAGAGAGAGAGAGAGAGAATGATACAAAAGAGAAAAGAAGTCTCATTCGTTTCTTTTGAATGCATATAACAAAAATAAATCAACAAGAAAGATAATCAATTTATCAACCAACAAATAAGTATATAAATAATAGAATGCATATCAAAAAAAGAAAGAACGTAGACGTAAACAAAAAATAAAACGTCAAACAAATAAAAAAAAAGACCCTAAAACACACAAAAAAATAGGAAGGAAGAAAAAAAAAGGTAAAGTAACAAAAGAAAATCAAGCAGAGACAAGGCAAAGGCAGTACCAATAATTACAATCACTTCGAAGAATATTCCCTACAAAAGAGAGGCTAAAAAACTGCTTTCCCTCTTATCTCCCCTCGTGATGTACAACGGAGACAAAAGTAGAGACGAAGACACCGGCGCTGCCCTCCCTCTTTATCCTTTAAGCCAGGCTGATTGATCCCCGCTGCTCCCACACCAGTTAACGGGGCCTGCTGGGGTGTGGCTGCAGGTGGTGGTGGTGGTGGTGGTGGTGGTGGTGGTGGTGGTGGTGGTGGTGGTGGTGGTGGTTTTAGAGTGTGGATCTGCGTGTTAATTACGTGTGTGTGTGTGTGTGTGTGTGTGTGTGTGTGTGTGTGTGTGTGTGTGTGTGTGTGTGGTAGGTAGTTAAAATGAAACCTGTCTTTATTTAATAAATCACCCTTATATGCAAAAACAACAACAACAACAACAATAACCACTCCCATACCACCACCACTAACAACAACAGCAACAATGACAGCAAAACCACACAAACACATTTATTCAGCACTCAGTGTCATGAATAACTCACAAGATTAGTGGTCTGTATGTATATAAGGGAACCAAATATTGGAGAGCAATCATGTGTTTCAAATCGTGCTTGAAAAAAAAAAAAGTTACCATGCCAAAGCGGAAATATCTCCATCATGCACACTGATAGAGAATTAGTTCTTTTTTTATGTAATTGGGAAACAAAACACCAAACAATGTAAAAAAGGATAAAAATGAAAGGTAGTTTGTTGGTCAAATTTTGGGAAACGCAATGCCACACATACCAACACACACACACACACATACACACACACACACACACACACACACACACACACACACACACACACACACACACAGAAATATTAACACAATACAAGCTCGACATTCAGTTCGGAAAGTACATGAATCAGAAATTTGAAAGCGTAAATGAAAACCCAAAAGTTGTTACTGAAACACCAAATGGAATATACAAATACACGTTGCTGTGAGGGGAGGGGAGGGGAGGGGGTTGGGGAGGAAATATATACATACAAATATACGCCCCAAAAAAATCCATGTATTATATCGAACGGAGAAAAAAAAAGTATTATAAAAAAAAACATATATACTTGAAATCAAACGGAACACAAATTGCCAATAGTATGGAAATAGAATATATGAAAAAAGCTAAGCTAAAAAAAAAAAAAGCTCAATATTTTTCCCAGAGAACAAAAAAAGGAAGACATAAAAAGTACAAAAGTGAAGCAAAACGATCCATTCAGGAACAAAATAGAACACACAACTATCCATCCTACGAAAAGAATAGGGAGGAAAAAATGACCCTAACAAAAAATTACACAAAACTCGCTGGTATT
>CM035214.1:4659678-4680355 GCA_020233015.1 Callinectes sapidus | reverse complement strand
TGAATAGTGTCACATGTATTATTTTGTTATCTCTTCACACCTCGTAAAATATACCCTGAAACAGCTGATGGTTCATTTCACATTTTATAAAAACTAAATCAGAAAAAAAAACCGTGTCTACATTCTTTACACGAAAAGAATGATTTTTTTTTTCCCCGCGCCTTTCAGGGTTGGGTAAAAAGTGTTACATAAAATTACTTGAACGTTTTGACATAATCAAGGTGAGGAGGAAAGGTGAAGGCAAATTAAGATCCTTCTCTTCTTTCCTTCCCCTGCGGCACAAATAGTTCGTTTGTGTGATAATGACCACACCTGACCTTTGCCTCAAAATAACCACCTAACCGTGACCTATCGTGACCCATCGTAACCTTTTGTGGCCCACAGTTACCCACCGTGGCCCACCTTAACTCACTGTGACCCACGATCCCAGCAACCCACCACCACACCACATCCTCACCCTTCATAATACCACCACATTCTCTCCCCCATCTCTCACCCTTCCTTTTCTCCTTTCCTTTTCTTTTCGGGTTTCTTCTGCCCTTCTATCCTTCACACTTTCCTTTTTCCTTGACGTTCCTATACCTTTACTTTTTTTCTTCCTTCCACCTCTTTCTTCCTTCCTTATCATGACCTCTTCTCCTTCCCTTCCTTTTCTTTTCTTTTCGCGTTTCCTCTGTCCTTCTATCCTTCATCCTACCCTTTTTTCCTTGACCTTCCTATCCCTTTACTCTTTTTTTCTTCCTTGCTTCCCTACCTCCCTTTCTTCTCTTCCTCCCTTCGTCCCTTCCTTTCTTCCTTATCACAACCTTCCCTTCCTTTTATTTTTTTTTCAGGTCTCCTCTGTCCTTCTATCCTTCATCCTTTCCTTTTTTCCTTGACCTTCCTATCCCTTTACTCCTTTCTTCTTCCTTGCTTCCCTACCCCCCTCCCTTTCTTCTCTTCCTCCCTTCTTCCCTTCCTTCCTTATCACGACCTTCCCTTCCTTTTCTTTTTTTTCAGGTCTCCTCTGTCCTTCTATCCTTCATCCTACGCTTTTTTTCTTTGACCTTCCTATCCCTTTACCCTTTTTTTCTTCCTTGCTTCCCTACCCCCTTTCTTCTCTTCCTCCCTTCGTCCCTTCCTTCCTTCCTTCCTTATCACGACCTCTTCTCCTTCCCCTCCACGCCCCTCACGCAACTTCTCTCCTCAGCACCACTTTCCCTCCACTTATCACGACTCCTCCACTCATTTAGTGATCCTCCTTCACTTCCCTCTCACGCACTTCACTTCCTTCTCTCCTACCTCTTCCTTCCCTCCGCCTACACGCTCCCCTCCGCCCGCCGCCAATCAGCCTTTCTATGTGTAAGAGGAAGGGTGGAAGTACGAGTGCTTATATTCCCCGCTCCTGATAGAATGACCTTGCGTGCTGCGGGGAAGAGTAATCATTCCATGAGTGTGAGGGGAAAATGGTATGAAGCCGCTACGTGAGTTTAAAGGGATTGATAGAGTGAGGGAGGGGTTGGTTGCCTGGTTGGACGGTTTAGTTTGGTTGGTGTTTCAGTGTTTGGTTGCTTGGTTGGTTTAGTGTTATTGGTATGGTGGTTAGGAGTGTTATTGATGAAGGTACTGTTTCAATGTGTGTTTGTTTGTTTCGTTTATTGTTCAGGTATTAGGGTCTAAGGAAAATTTTCATAAGTTTGTAAAGAAGGACAAAGCATATCGTTGAAGGAGCTTTCTTTTAACTGTTCTTGTTGAAATATTATGCATACTCAAAATGTACTCTCTCCTCCTCCTCCTCCTCCTCCTCCTCCCCCATGCCAAACCTAGTTGCCCAGTGGAAGATGTAGCGCTCTCCTGTTAACCCTAGTGGTGCCATATGACCTAAGCTGTTGCGGCACTTAATGGAATCATTTCCATTTCTCCTCCTCCTACATCTTGTTCTCCTTCTTCTCCTCCCCTTCGGTCTTTTTGTTCTCCTCCTCCTCCTACTTCACCTCCTCCTGCTACTGTTATACTACTACTACTACTACTACTACTACTACTACTACTACTACTACTACTACTACTACTACTCTATCTACATTACTACAGCTGTCATTGCTGCTACAATAAATCATCTTCTTCTCCTCCTCCTCTTTCTCGTCCTCCTTTTCTTCCTCCTCCCTTATTCCGCCTCGTTCCTGCTGCCTCTCCTAGTTCCTCTTCTCCTCTCATTTCCCGGCGAGACAGTAGTATTTGTCCTGCACCCATTCGCTCACAAGAACTATCATCTTAATCCTCTGATTTCACGAGTTACATCACACGTAACTTTAGAATAAATACAGAGAGATCCAAGTTTTTAAGGAACTCGCTCTGCACTCTTCCACGCTCCTCTCACTGCAAATAAACGTGAGCTGTGAACGTTGGTTGTTGTTAATGATGTTTCTTAGTAAATGATGACACGTTTGTTTACTTTTTTTATTTCAAGGAATGTTGCAGTTGTATAGTTATGAGTGATTCACTGTAATAAATTTGAACAGGTTTGTTTGATTACCTTTATAGAATTTGCTGCACATTTATATTCCAAAAAGTTATATGCCTGATTTATTAGTGATTTTCCTTTGTAACATCATGACACGTGGGTTATTTTTCTATTTATTTTCTTCCCTGGTTTAGTTTTTTTCGGGAGATTTTACAGTTGTTTTATAGTTAAAAGTGATTCACCTTATTAGATTTGAACATTTTAGTTTACATTGGCCTTTTCATTGGTATTTATTAATCTTATACAATGAACTGCATATATACGTTATAAAGAGACATATACTTCATACACTTATTTATTATTTTCGTATCTGTAATCTCCAAAGCAAGTGAGTGAAAAATATCGTTTGATTCAACTGATTGTCTAAAAAATGTTTATGACGTTATGCAAGTTATGTAATTTTTTTCACGACTACTTTTATAACCGTATTGGTCCCTCCCTCTCTCTCTCTCTCTCTCTCTCTCTCTCTCTCTCTCTCTCTCTCTCTCTCTCTCTCTCTCTCTCTCTCTCTCTCTCAATGGGCTACAATGAGGCAGTAAACACCCACATCCCCTCCCACCAGTGAACACTTTCATATCTGCTCCACATTTTCTCTTTTAAAACATTGAGCTTGAATGGCGTATTCTCAATTATGCCGCCAAATTTCTTATCACTCTAGTAAAGTATTTCATTTTCCCGCCACTGAGGCATTAACACTACATAACTGCCGCCACTACACTTACCATTCTCTTAACGGCGAGGAAGTACCGTTGCGTTCCCATCCCTTGCCCCCGATTAAACTGTTTTAATTCCTCACTGTGTTTTGCAGAATACTCCTATGAGACCCACACTGCATTTCACTTTCAAAATTATCTCGTAAAGTTGCCCTTCTTTTTTTTTTATCTGGCTCTCTCAATGTGGTGGTAATAAACTTCCAATTCCTAGCAGTCTCCGTCCCTCTCTCTCTCTCGTCACCTCTAACCCTATTCAGTTCTTCGTTCCCTTGTAATGTACCCTGAGTTCCTATTCTTCTCTTGTATAGACCCCTCCGTCCTCTCAGCTCGCGGGGCCTAAACATATTGAAGTTAAGCCATCAGCATCTGAATTTGAATTAAGATTTGCGAGGAGAGTTTGAGGCCGGCGGGTGCGGGGTCATATTTGTCGACAATTACCGGGGAATAAGAGAGAGTAGGTTTGAAATGGCCTTGTTTGTTTAGGATTACTGGGCAAACAAGCGAGAATCTGGGGGATGAATCATGTCCAAGGAGGGTCGAGAGGGGAGGGATTTTTCTCAAAGAACTTTATCCATTTCATTATATTTCGAGTCTCTCCCTCAATGACGGCGCCAAGACTTTCTCACTTGGGGGGAAGTTTTATTACCGTTTCTCATCCTCTGTTAGGGAACACACCCAACATTCGCCAGCATAAGTGTTCCTCTGTGGGACGTGTGCTAGCTAAGTCAAGATAGATTTTTTTCTTCCTGTTATTTCTGTGGATATTTTTTTTTTGTCTTCTTTTTCACACTGGCCACCACTGAGGAGTCTGGCAGTGTGTGTTGGTCTGTGGTGGAAGAGTGAGACACGGAGGGCAGCAGTCGTGTCCAGTTAATGAAATTGAATGTGTTTTTTCTACCTTTTTACGTGTGTGTGTGTGTGTGTGTGTGTGTGTGTGTGTGTGTGTGCACTGCCCCAATATATTCCGATATTTCATAACACACGAGAGGGGAGACAACGAGGTGTGAGAAGGAGAAGAGCAAATGGGAAATGTACACACAACACACACACACACACACACACACACACACACACACACACACACACACACACAGACCATTTTCCGATTTCTTGAATATTTTTAACACTGTTTCATAGAACACACTAGTTATTGTGATACCCACGGGAATTAACCCCTTCAATACTGAGACTCATTTTCACTACGGGTTTTGAGTGTGATTAGACGATTTTACAGACATTAGAAAGGGTCTATGGAGGTCAGAATATCAATAGCCAGTCTGTACTATATTTATCCCTACATAAGTTTCTGATGGTTATGAAATCGATAAATGATATGCAAAATAACTATGAAAATGTGTTTTAGTATTAAAGTGGTTAATATAAACTTTCATAAACATACATAGCTCTCCCCACAAGGCGATCACTACACTACACCTCACCTCACCTGTAGTAATGAGGTGAGATAAAGACTCATTCAGACGCACCTGTTACAATATTTGGGCGGTGTGCATCAACACAAAGAAATGCAGCAGAGGGAGGAACGCGCCCTGCAATATGGACCCCCCCAAACCCCCCCACGAGTGTTTTCGTTTAATTATACGAGATTAATTATGCCGCTTTAATGGCGCACAAAGAACACAACCCCTTTATGTACACACGACCACTACTGTAGTACCCAACGTGTTCTTACACCATCATCAGCATCAGCAGTATCAGCACCATTAACCTCTTCAGTTCTTGGGCATTTTTACATGATTTTTGTGTGATTAGACAGTTTTATTGACATTAGAAAGGATCTATAAAGGTGAAGATTAATGGCCAGAGACTGTACTATTTTAATCCTCACATGGGTTTCTGAAGCTGCATAAAATCGATAACAATAAACAGAAAAAAATATGAAACTATAAAGGTGTTAAGCTTTTTTCCACTCATCTCCATTTCTTGTCAATCTATTTCATGTCACTTAAGTAAGTCTCTCTCCAGCCAGTTTCTTCATCATGCTTCCTTTTTTATTGCATCAATCTCTTTTTTTTATTGTTTGTGTGCATTACTTTTCTTATCTCAGCCGTTTTCTTTCTTCCCGTTTCCATTTTTTATCTGCATCATTTTGAACACATCTATTCGTGTACAGCTTTGTTTCATGCTAAGTTGTAGTTTTGTTCCTCTAACTACATACATATTTTCTTTTTTCCATAGTTTTTAGCGCCCATATTGTTTCTTTTTTACAGTCTCGTGAGTTCCTTGAAATATTGTATAAAAACTTGGGAACCTATTCATTAGATACATATCATATATAACGATTTAATGTACGGAAACATTTCATTACCATGTCAGTGAGGAGGTTAAAATATCAAAAGCATGATGAAAAGGCTCTTGAAAATCTTCAATAACTTCCACAAGAGTATGTTAAAAGTGGTCGACATAAGACGCCCAAACTTTAGAGAATGAGTTCCTCACTGATGCGAATTAAGTGAAGTTTCGTGGAGCCTCTCGTGCAGGTCCTCAGAATGAAAATACGACTCCATTGTGAACTAAGATGAAGGAAGCAAAAAATAGCCTTAGAAATGTGCATCAGAAAGCTGTCCTATTATATACCACAAGGAAATAAATCTCGATAATGTAAACTGAAATGCATGTCTCGAATAAATTACACACACACACACACACACACACACACACACACACACACACACACACACACCTAGAAGGAGAACAAAAATTACCTTGGAAAATATGTCAAAAACATCATAATAGAAAATATCTCAAAGAAAGTGTTTTTTGCTAATAAATAGAAATACAAATAGGAAACTCACTAATCTAAACTACAATAGCTTCAATAAGACAGAGAAACGTTTCAAAAGTCATATTTTGTAATGTGAGCTTTCATTTTAATAACATTTTGAAGAAACACAGCCGAGAACTCAAAGATGGTCCATTATATTGACAGCAAATGGATAGTCACCGTAAAATCATTAAAACCACAAAGAACATTTAAAACTACACTAATGCCCATCCCATCCCTTTGAAAGTACTTCATATAAAGAGGCAAAACGCTCCAAGATATGGTCCTGAGTCAGAGAAGAGAGGAAAAAAGTAGAAAAAATCGTAATATCATCTATTCCAAGACGCAGTCACCACACAGCCGGTAATGGTGGTGTGGCGGCGCCGTTTGTCTTCCGAGGTGGTGGCAGTAGACCCCTTCAACACGGCCAGGCCAAGGGAGTGCCGCCCCTTTTTTCCTCCCTATCTCATTCCCGATCCAATTACATTTTTTCCCGCCCAAGAGTCGTGCACAGGGAGGCGCCACCGCACTCCCATCGCGTCCTATAGTCGAGGCTGTCCCATAAATTTTGCCTTGCACCCATAACAAAACATCCGCTATTTTCTGTGTAAGGGAGAGAATAATGAGAACACATGCATGGCCGCAGAGGAGGATCGTGTGTTGCAGCCACTGTGACATAAAGCAGGGCACGCCACAAAGAAACACTGGCTGAAGAATGTGTGTGTGTGTGTGTGTGTGTGTGTGTGTGTGTGTGTGTGTGTGTGTGTGTGTGTGTGTGTGTGTGTGTGTGTAAGCGTGTGTATGTTTGAAATTATGTGAGTCACGAAGTGGAGCGAAAAATACTAAAAAAATCAAGAAATGAAGGGGGAACACAAGTGGATTGGACAGAAATTCGTGACCAGGAGGAATGTCAAATAAAATGAGAGGTCTTAAGGAAATGAGACTGGGGATAAAAAAGAGCGCTGATGTGTGAAAGGTATTTCAATAACGAAAGATAAAAAAATATAAAAAAAAACATAAACGTCGTCGCCACACATCGTTTTCGTGCATCATAATTCCAATACATATTTACAAAGCAGCGCTGTTATAAAAAGGCTCAGATGCTTAAATATTTTGGACCGACATTATTATTTTGTTCTGCTTTTTTTTTTCCTTTCTTTTTTAATGTGGCGAAAAATACTTGTAAAACACTGACACGCATGTACACACACACACACACACACACACACACACACACACACACACACACACACACACACACACACACACACACGAGTAAGAACACACAGACAGACAAACCAACACACATACTGATAAACACACCAACTAAGCAGACAGCAAAACAAACACGAACACACAGCTGGAGAAGCAGACACACAAATAACAAAGACAATAATAGTTTAATAGCACAAGCTTCCCCTCGATCCCTGAGAAACAAGCAGCAGTTATGGTGGGCGGCAATAGTTGGACACCCATTACTTCCCTGCCACTTTACAACATGAGACTCCCATCCCCCTCCCCATCTCCTCCTCCTCCTCCTTCTCTCGCTGCATCTACGAGTATTTACTTGTACGCGTCTATTGCGATTCTGAACGAGAAGAGGAGGACCAACTGAACGGAGAGTAATGGGATATGATGTAATGAATTGTAATGGAGAATAGAAAGAATACTACGAGAGGCAAGACTAAAGAGGGTAAAAATGGAACAATAGCAGCTGCAAACGACAATACCAAAGACGACGGCAACAATAACAAGAAATAAAAAGAAAAATGAGAAACAAGGGACAAAAATAGTAAAAAGTGAACAAGATAATAATAGGAAACACGAAGAAAAGAACATACAAAATAAAACAGGAGAAAAAGAGGGAGAAGGAGGAGAAGCAGGAGGAGGAGGAGGAGGAAAAGGAGGATGAAGAAGAGGAGGAGGCGGGGGAAGAGGAAGAGGAGGAGGCAACTACTTTCCTTTGTGTTCCTCTCTAGGCATTTTCCATGACACTGGTTCTCTTCCGGAAAATGTTCGCTGACCGGCGCTTTTATGGCAAACTGTTACTGTGCCGTACTCTGCCGCTTCATTAAGTGTGTACTGTGCATTTTTGGCAGCAGCGGCGGCAACAAGAGAGAGAGAGAGAGAGAGAGAGAGAGAGAGAGAGAGAGAGAGAGAGAGAGAGAGAGAGAGAGAGAGAGAGAGAGAGAGAGAGAGAGCGCTGGAGGTAACTCAGTGTTTGTTTACGACATTAGCTTATACACAGCCAGGCGTCTCCCGAGGTGGTGGCGGTGATGCAGAGGCAGCCGACGACACATCATCTTAACCCAAATACTCCTCATCCCACCACCGCCACCACCACCACCACCACTCAGCTCCTCACACCGCCCCATCACACTGAAGGCGACAGTAATAATGAATTTGTTGATGTGGATGTGAGTTTTGGGGAAGGTTGTGGCGGACGTAATGGTAGTGGTAGTCGTGGTGGTGTTGATAATAGTAGCAGTGGAAGTGGTGGTCGTGGTGGTTGTAGTAGTAGTAGTAGTAGTAGTAGTAGTAGTAGTAGTAGTAGTAGTAGTAGTAGTAGTAGTTGTTGTTGTTGTTGTTGTTGTTGTTGTTGTTGTTGCAGTACCAGTAATAGTGGCAATAACAATAGTAGTATCAATAACAGTAGAAAAAGTAGTACTAGTAAAAGTCATTGTTGTCAACCCATGTACATACAAAACATACAGACATGTGAGTGGCCAAGATCTCAAACAGTAGTGTAAATATAGAAACAGTGTCTAAAAAAGGAAAACGAGCTAATTCATGCACTACAACACCTTGAACATGCAATTGATCGCACAGAGACAGACACACACACACAGACAGATACACACACACACACACACACAAACACACACACACACACAGATACAATAAATCTAAACAACAATAATATCCTTGATGACTTTAATAACGTACAACAAGAATAGACGAAAATAAAGAAAACAAATAGTTTATGACAAAAAAATAAGAAAGTGACAAAAAAAGTGAAGGAAAGGAGAGAATAAACTAGAATGAACCATTAGCAGGAGGGGAATGGCGTTAGTCCGACAGGGAGGGAAGGAAAGGCAAGGGAAGGGAAGGAGGGAAAAAGAAGGGAGAGAGAGAGAGAGAGAGAGAGAGAGAGAGAGAGAGAGAGAGAGAGAGAGAGAGAGAGAGAGAGAGAGAGAGAGAGAGAGAGAGAGAGAGAGAGAGAGAGAGAGAGAGAGAAGGGTATGGCTTGACAAAAAAGGGTGGAGGACTAACAAGGAATCGCTACGAGTTGACATGGAATCAGGAAAGATAAAGGAAGGAAGAAAAGTAAAATAATAGAAAATATAAAAAAGTACAAAAAAAAGTTTTAAAAAAGATAGACAAAAGAAACGATAGGATAGAAAATGAGGAAATCAGACATAAAATAACGGCGACAAAAAAATGAAAAAAGGAAGAGAAGAAAGAAATAAAGGTAAAAAGAGTAAAAAAAAGAAAAGAAAAGAAAATTGGGAAAGAAAAAGTAGGATAAGGAATAATGGACCGATAGATGAAGAGAAGAGAGGAATACGGAGAGGAAAGAGCGAAAGGAAGGAGAAAAAGAAAGATCAAGTGGAGGAAAGAGAGAAAGAGAATAAGAAACGCAAGAATAAAAAGAATATGAGAAGCAAGGCTGAGAAGGGGGAATAGGAGGAGGAGAGAAAGACATGAGTGGAAGTTTTCCCTCACGCCTCACTGATAAAGGAACGAGGAATACGGTGACGACCATTAGCGCTTCCTTGCGTCAACTTGCAAACCAAATCAAACTCCCCTCAAATGAAATACACATGACAGGGAAAGAAATACACGACACAAGGCGAAATTCAACACAAAACATTAACACATACAATACGCGACATGGAAACAGACATTAAAAAGACAAATATGGGTTGAAAATTGTTGAAAAAAAGAAAGAGGGTGTGGAAAGAAGGAAAGAACTGAATAGAGAAGTGAAGGAGATAATAGGTAGGGTGGAGAGAAGGGAGAAGAATAAAAGGGATAAATGATGGAAGGACTTAGGATAACGCTGTGAAGGAAAGGATAGAAGGATAAAAGAGAGGCAGGATGAAGGTAAGTGGAAGAGAAAGGCGGATAAACGAAAATAGCAATGCAACGGAAAGGACAGATAAAAAAATGTATATAGATATGTTTATTGGTTTTATAGTAAAATAAATAAAAAAGCATTCTTAAATCTACCTAGTATACCATTAGTCCATTGACCTCCTGCTCTTTATGGACTAATATATAAAATTCATACAAGTGCATATCAGTGTCACAGTGAAGAACGACGAATGAACGAAAATATAATAAAAAATAATGAGAAAAATTATGAGAAAAATAATATATAGAGAAGGATGAAGATAATATCAAGCAAGTAGAGAGAAGTAGAGTGTGGAGGGATAAGGATGAAATGGAGGATGGCGGGCACAGAGGTGATAGGGTGTGGAGGGAGGAAGAGAAGGATGGAAAGGAGGAAGGGAGGCAAGCACGCGGAGGGAGGACGTCATATCTCGTGTGGAGCGTCGCTGGCCCCGACTCTCCTGACAGCCTTATGGTGATTACTCCAAGAAATGAAAGGCGCACTCACTCGCCCACGAAGAATTCAAGTCGTTTACACTCCCAAAAATAATTCATACCGTAGGAGTCCCGGTGCCGCTAATCCTGGCCTTATTTCCCGTGTTTATGTACATATTTTTACCTCCCTCACTCACCCCGTCTTGTCTCATGTCGCGGGGCTATTGCAGTCTTTTCTCCCAGGCTATGGCTAAGGGTGGGTGTTATTTGCTAGCCATTCGTTCCTTTCCTTTCTGTTTCCCCGCCTCCTCCCTCCAGTCTTCTTTTCCCCCGCCACCTCCTTGCTCCTAAAGTGTCTGGCGGGCGCGGCACTGCCATCATTAGTTCCCCCGACAAATGGGAAGTCATTTAAAGCGTCTTAGGCTCTACCGGTAATGGTTTTGAATATTTTCTCTTCATCCTCTCGACACACGGACCATCGAGGAACGCACCGCTTGGGAACGAATAGACACAGAAAGAGAGAAGGAAGAACACTCACTGATAATTACATGTCCCTTCGCTGTACTCCTCTATAAAAGATAAAAGGAAAAGGGGGGAAAAAAAACGAAGAATGTGGAGTGTGAACGCCTCCTCACACAAGATTGGTTAAAAGAAAAAGTCGGTGGTTAAAAAAACTTACATTCCTTCAAAGGGACGACTCTTTCTAATAACTCGGGACAGAAAAGTGCTTTGCTGCCCCGCTAAGACTGTGGCTGCTCGTGAAGGCGGTGGTGGCGTGCCAGTATCTGATTTGTGGAGATAGAGGCGGCGGTGGGTGGCGGGGTGGCGGTGGGTGGCGGGGGTAGTGGAGGCCCGGGGCGTGATGGGAGGAGAAAAGTGGAACATATAGAGGGAACTATGGGGGCGGATGAATTCTGTGGATAAAAAGTTCAAAGTGCAGATGAAAGACGACAGAAAAGCAAGGGAAGGGAAAAATGGCTGAATAGGATGATGATGATAATGATGATGATGATGATGATGATGAGAGAGAGAGAGAGAGAGAGAGAGAGAGAGAGAGAGAGAGAGAGAGAGAGAGAGAGAGAGAGAGACTGTACACGAGAGATTGAAGAGGAAGAGGATTATAAAGTATTACAAAGTGTAGACAAACATTTAGATAACTATGAGTATTTATAACAACGTAAAAGACACACAGGGCAGTAAAGCAGGAGAGAAAAAAAGAAGAGGAGGAGGAGGAGGAGGAGGAAAGATAAGAAGAAGGATGAGAAAAGAGGAGGAAGAAGAGTATGTAAGAAGAGGGAGAAATCGACGAAAGCAAGGTGTAGGAGAAGAGGAAGTTGCAGTATTGTGAAGCATGGCTGAGGCTGCGGTGGTGGCGGCGGTGGTGGCGGTGGTGGTGGTGGCAGCAGCGGTATACCTGCGTCAGTAGCGAGGTTCCCGGCGGCGGCAGCGTCTCAGCACCAGCCTTACATTAACTCCAGCACGTGCTTAGGCTCGGGTCATGGTACCGTTTATGGCGCTCCTCGACATTACACGTATTGCCTGCATTGTATTTACATACTTAACAGTGGGCAAGTTGCTGCTACTCCCGGAACACCTCCCCCTTCCGTCCCTCCTGCTGTTTGCACACGAGGAGAGACTAGAGTGAGCAAATGTGAGCAAGGGTGAGCAAGAAACTACCGGTTATTATGATACTAATGCGTCCTTCCATCAAGCCATTAATGTCCTCAAGGCACAAGGATTCAGGCAAGTGTGGGCGGCTGTGGACGTGGGCGACACAGAGAAGCCCCTCGTACGCCCCTCAGCCTTAATAACTCGTAACTACACGGCTATCCTTGGCATTAGCATGACGTGAGGCAATGAGACGCCGGAGAACTGTCGTCATTGTTCCGGCCATGTGCTGTAACAATGACCAGAATGAAAAAATAAATAAAATAAAAAAAACACTATATGTAATACTGCCAATGTCCTTCACGCCATACATGTATTCATTCTGCTGAGAAACACTGCCCTCTCCCTCTCTTTTTCTTCCTCTCTCTCTTTCCCTCTGTCAATTCCAGGTGTCTTTCTCTTTTTGTTTATTTTTACAGGCATTTTTTTTCTCGATTGTTTTCTTTTCTATCTATCTTCTCGTCCGTTTATTTGCATGTATATTTAGTTATCTATGTCTGTGTGACTGTCCGTTTGCTTTTCTTTCTTTTTATTATTTTCCCTACATTTACATATTACTTTAATTTAGCAGAGAGAGAGAGAGAGAGAGAGAGAGAGAGAGAGAGAGAGAGAGAGAGAGAGAGAGAGAGAGAGAGAGATTGCATACCCACGTAGTTCCTTCATTTTCCTTCCTCTAACAAGTTGGTCCCGTCCGCAGCTGTGTCTCGTCTCCCTCTTGATCTCAGCTCAGTATTAATCTCAATCACACTTGGCCGAGAGTTGCAAGTTTCTCTCCTTTCACAGAGCAATTATGTCAACTACTCTTTAACAGGACAAGTAATCCACAGACCTTCATCTTTCACTTTTTAGTTCATTTCTTTAATGAGTTTGAGTTGTTTTACTTTCTTGGAAAAATACAAATTCGATAACTTTCTTCCTTTTTCGTACAGTTTTTCTTTTTTAATAATTTTTATTATTCAGTAGATTAAATTCTGTCAACCAACATTTACATTTATAATTATTTTGCATCCCCTTTAACCAATATATTTTTTTTCTCTCTGTAATGGTTTCCTTCTTATTTTGATTTAAATTTCGTGAATATCTGGTTATTTCCATACATTTCTCTCCAGAGTCAATGTACGTTTGCTCTTTCATTAATACAATTCCATAAAAAAAAAAAAACTTTAACAAGAGGCGAGAATGACTGGACAATTTCTTTCCTCATGCCTCATTGCCTCATTACTGTAGCCGGCTCTGATAAGTCATTCCCGAGAGTCCTTGCCTCACTCACACCTGGGAATCGTTAAGCTGATCACCCCGCGCCGGAGTCTTTACCACGTCACTTCCCAGACCAATACAATGACTCGCACACTTTTTTTAGATTCACGGGAAAATGAGAGCGTAAGTATCGTGCGGTTCTTTAAATGGTCTCATTAACCTAAATGGCAAAAGATCGCGGGCTAAGCGAGGCGGGCAGGTAGTTGGCAGGCGTGTCGGGATGACAAAGGGGTGGTGACCTTGTAATTAGCTTCAGGCGCCTCCAAGGTCACGCCGGGAACAGCCAGAACAGGTCATAGGGATAAGTTTGGTGGGATTTTTTTGCTTCGTGTTGTTCTATTAGATGTTTCAGTGTTAAATAGTGTAATTACCTGAAGTTCCTAACATTTAATTAATGCAACACTTACAAAACCGCTTATAAAACAGAATAAAAAAAATAGAACACTATATAACATTTTGAGCAATAATAAGGACAATTGATTTTTGGACTCTTACTACACACACAGACACACACACACACACACACACACACACACACACACACATACACACACACACACATACACACACACACACACACACACACACACACACACACACACACACAAATATCACCTTTACAGAACAGGAAATGAGACAAAACTGCATGAAACACAGAACCGTAAGTTACGACACGCAGAGCAACAGTAAGGAGAAACATTAATCTTTGTACATCTCCTCAACTTTAACGAATCACATATCTTATCGCAAACAAAAAAGACTAAAACATCAATTAAGGAAGGGAAAAAAAAGATACGCACGCTGCTATCGCCTAACAAAGCGTTATTGCCAGCGATGGGTCAGTGTTTGATAGTGTATGAAGAAGCCGATAACGACCTAAATGGATGGTGATGACCGCGCCAGTGGGTGTCCGGCGAGGAATTTCCTTTTATTATTGATGGAAACGGTGACGCCATAAAGCAGTGAGTGGAAGGTGCGGAACGGCCGGTGAGCTGCTGGCGAGTGCTGAAAACTTAGCGTTGTGGAGCAGTGAGGGAGCGACTAGAGCAGAACGGAGCGTCATGCACAAAGCCTCGTAAAGAATCATTGCCCATTTACTTTAATTGTTACCTTTAAGACAATGGAGGCGAACAGTGTTATTAGAAGCGATAATCGTCCACCCAATGGATAAGAACATTGAACAAAAATCAAAATGGCACTGAACGGGAGCTGAAGGGAGGGAATGGTGGTAGTAGTGGTGGTGGTAGGAAAGAGAGGTGGGTTGAAAAGTGATAATGATAGTGGTAGTAATGTTGGTAGAGCTGGTGAAAGAGGTCAAATAGTTATAGCAGTGGTGGTGGTTGCAATAGAAAATGTGAAAAGTAGGATAATGAAATAGTTACTGAGATAGTTCTAGAAGCGGTAAAAGGGATAAGAATACAGTTATATAAGTGGTGATGGTAGTGGTTCATATAAAAGTAATAGTGGTAGTGATGGCTCTTCTTATGAGAGGGTTGGTAGTGGTAGTGGTGGTGATGGTGATGGTGGTGGTGGTGGTGATGGTGGTGGTGGTGGTGGTGGTGGTGGTGGTGGTGGTGGTTGCAGGAAAGGGTATGGTGGTTGTTGAAGCAGTAACATAGGACAGGAACACGGCAACAGCAAGACCCATCCACAGGGTACAAGAGTGTGTCTAATGGAGAGAGAGAGAGAGAGAGAGAGAGAGAGAGAGAGAGAGAGAGAGAGAGAGAGAGAGAGAGAGAGAGAGAGAGAGAGAGAGAGCAAGGCAATAAGTACAAAGGCACAGGCAAGAGGTGGGGGGGAGGGGGGTAGTGTCGTTGAGGTCCCACAAGGCAGCGCAAAGAGAGAGAGAGGGAGTGGACGTCTCTATCTGGCAAGGATGGACGGCCATGGCGAGTGTTGGTGTTTGCATGTCATCCCTTGAAGCCGAGTTTTATTTCGGTGTTTCTCTCACCCTCGTCTGCATATTTTAAATCTGGTCTTTATTTCAATCACGGCAGTAAACACACGCGCGAGGGTAATGATAAACAAACAGCTTCATATTTGTGAATAGAATGTCGGATGAAAGCTTTCACGAATACAAACTGCCATTTTACCTTGGCATTTTTATTTAGGGCCACAGTTCGGAAACAAGAGAAGAGTCCACTAATCTCAGACACAATGACCCATCATAACTAAATGGACAGACTCATTCTCTTTCCTTGGATACTTTTTTTTCACTCTCATTTTTCATATCCTTCAAACAGTTCACCGAAGTCCCCGCCTCTCTCTCTCTCTCTCTCTCTCTCTCTCTCTCTCTCTCTCTCTCTCTCTCTCTCTCGGAAAAGAGCGTGAATGCCTTGCTTTGATAAGTACAAGGCCACGTCCCTCAAAGGACTGACTTCCTAGCGCGGTGGTCTTGACTCCGCCAAGAAGCTCAGCCACCGCCCCCACACACCTGCCAGGCGCCGCGCCACCCGGCAGGTGTTTGCCCACGGAACAAAACTCACTGGGCAAACAGTCTCTGCGGTACCCACTCAGCCCAGCCTGCAGTGAGGACTCAGGCTCAAAGTGTTCAGACGAAGATGAATTACGCATCCTTTAATTTGATTATGGGAATTATCTAATATTTACATTACAGATTAAGTACTCGCTTCATTATTATCATTTTTTTTTTCATCACATTCAATCTTAAGATATACCGCAGAGAGCAAAATTTTCTTACCAAAAAATAAACTAAACAACCGTTATTTTAGTTGCCTTAGTGGAGACACTAAGTGAACTGAGAACTACTTTTTGTTTAACTACCTCAGAATTATTCAATGTTAAGATGTCAAATGTACATATGAAATAAGCAGTCTTTTTCCTAAGCTTATTATCACTTGGCATTCTCTGTGTTGAAATAAGCCAGTTAATACCTCAGGAATCTTCAGTACTGCAAGAATATAAACGTGGCTCGATTAATATGGAAAGTCAGCATACCACGACATGACACACTGTATCAGTCTTTTTTAACTACCCAAGGTATTATTCAGCAATGGGCCAGTGAATTACCAACTGAGGGATCGTAACTACAACATTGTGGTAAAGGAATGTGAGGATGACAGGGTACCATGAAAAAGTGTCTCAGGATATCAAGAGTATAAAGAGAGAGAGATGATTCATTGGACTGACACTTTGGCGCCACTACAACGAGGCCACACGGTAAAGTAAAGGAGACAGTGATGGAACAAACCTCATCAACGAAACACGATAAACTATGGATGCACACACACACACACAAACACACACACACACACACACACACACACACACACACACACACACACACAGTCCCGTCACCTTTCACAAACGTTGTAAATAAGACATGCAATAAAAATGGTAGAAAAAAAAAGAGAGAGAGAGATAGAGAACCAGAGGAGTTAGGAATAAATTTCTTTCATTTCTACAAATAATTGAAAATATTCATACACGACATAACAAAAACGGAAAACGGTAAAGGTAGATTAAATTACACGTGGCGGCGTAGCATGGGACCAGCACCACCACACATTGCCACACAGTAAATACTCCACAGGTGTTCGTCGCGAGTCTCCTGTGCCTTTGCAATGAGGCAGTGAGTGGAGGAAGTCTGTCAGGCCACACTCCGTCACTCAGGGGCCATCAACCACCCTGAGAGGCGCCCCTGGGAGGCTGGCGGCGAGACTCTCCAGGAGAACCACGCCGAGTGCCATCAGACTCCCGCCCTGACGGTTTTATTGGACAACTTCCCCCACCGGTCATGTGGTGGGAGGAAAAATGGGGCAAGATAACGTAGAGAAATGGGGTCAGCGAGTGAGAACGCCTGTCCCTCCCTCCCTCCCTCCCCTCACTCCCTCACTCCCTCGCTAACTGTGAATTGCCACGACGCCTACATAACCCTCACTTCTTTTTCTTCTGCTTTTTTTTTTCTTTCTCGTTCTGCAAGGAAGAAAGGCACTCACTACCAAGAGTCTCCTAGGTTTGTTTTTAGTCTTAATTAGAGTGGTACAGGTATTTGTCTTACTCTTACTTGTGTCAACCATCATCATCATTAAAGGAGTGCAAGTATTGTGTGACTGTTGTGTTGTATGGTGTAGTATTATGTGATTGTGAGTTGCAGTATGTGATGCTGTGGTGTGTGTTGTGTTCTGTGTCAGGTTCAGAAGTGATGTGTTGGTTTGACCTGTGATGGGTTCAGCTGCAATGTTTTGTGGTGTCATGTACTGTACAGTGTTGTGATATGTTGTGATGTACTGTTCTGTGGTGTGTTGTACTCTGTTGTGCATTACTATGTTGCGCTGTACTGCATTGTGTTGTGATGCGTTGTGCTGTGGCGTGCCGTGTATAGCTGTGTTGCGGCGCTGCGCCCCACAAGGCAGCCCAGCCCGGCTTTACACTGCCATGCCTTCATGTCTGAGCTGTTCATCTCCATAACTTTCAAGTCAAACTTTACGATGTTCGTCTTGATCTTTTTCAACCAAGGAGCAGCAGCAGGATTCATCTTGATTTTTCATGAAATGTGACATCTTATGGCCAGAAAATTATAAATTCAGTAAATCTAATATATAAACGTTTTATCATAATATTTAATGTTTTCGTTTCTAAAGCTATATTTGAACATGATTAATTAGCTGTTTTTTTTTCGCTCATTTGCTTAACTGGTGACCTTTGACGATTTAATACAAACTCTAGTAGTAGTAGCAAACTAGTATTGCTGCTTTGCCACGCCCACCAACGTGTACCACACTGATTAAACAAAGTAGGTCAAAGCATTTAAATCTTACAACTATATTATTTTATTCCCTTTTACGAGGACTACTGAAAATGCAATGTATAGTAACACATCTAATAGCATGACATACATTCCTGAACAGATTTACTTTAACAGCATTTATTGACTATATATAACATGATTTTCACTCTCATTTCCAGCAACTCCTTCCACTGTAAGGAAAAAAAGTGAGATAACTGTAAACAGTGCGAAAGGAAGGCTACACTAAGAGAGAGAGACAGAGAGAGAGAGAGAGAGAGAGAGAGAGAGAGAGAGAGAGAGAGAGAGTAGAGAGAGAGAGAGAGAGAGAGTGTGTGTGTGTGTGTGTGTGTGTGTGCGTGTGTGTGTGTGTGTGTGTGTGTGTGTGTGTGTGTGTGTGTGTGTGTGTGTGTGTGTCTGTCTGAGTGCGTGTGTGTGTAAGTGTTTGTGTAAACGGAGACTTAAACAAGTGAAAGGATTAGTAGGAAGGGGATCCTCTGAAGGAGTGGAGTGGAGGAGGGTTAGATCTAGAGGAGTGAAGGGAAGGGGCAGGTCAGGCAGCAGCAGTTGGGAGGGAAGGAGTGAAGGCCGTGAGAGGGAGAAGGGCGTCGCGTCGTTACCGTGATAAAATTAAGCCCTCACGAAATGGCTGGAGGTCGTAGGGGCGAGAGTGTGTTTACGGTGGGAAGCAATGTATATATTAGGGAGAAGTGGTGCTCTCTCTCTCTCTCTCTCTCTCTCTCTCTCTCTCTCTCTCTCTCTCTCTCTCTGCCTGTGGGTATGTACGAGTGTATCAGAAAGAGTGTGGTGAGAGGAGCATTAGGAGTGGCGTGGCCCAGACTCTTGCTGCTGCCTCGCCTCAATGGTCCCACTGCATTGAGTTTACTGCGTGGCACAACCCTCGCATAATATAACGTCTCCATGAAGGCCGAGTCTCTACCGGGCGGGCGGGCGGGCTTCTACTAGCACCTCCTTCAGAGAAAATAGTGTACATGAGAACAGTTTTGGCCTTTCTCATACTTGTTGTTCCGGCTACCGACTCTGCTTCCTTTGTTGTGCCGCCACCTCTTTACCGCGACGGACTGCACATAATACCATCTCTCTCTCTCTCTCTCTCTCTCTCTCTCTCTCTCTCTCTCTCTCTCTCTCTCTCTCTCTCTCTCTCTCTCTCTCTCTCTCTCTCTCTCTCTCTCTCTCTCAAGGGTTCTCTTCCAAGCGCCCAAATTTTGTTCCCTTGTTTTTACCTTCGTTGTATATTCGAAGTTTTTAATAGTTTTTAGCTTCATTTGTTTCAGTAATCTATTTCATAGTTTCATAATGAAGGATTAATGAGTGATTTCGTTTGACGTCTAACTGACTAAAAAAAAATAATAATAAATAAATAAATAAATAAATAAAGACGCATTGCATAGATTAGAAAGAAGTTATCATTACCCCCAAATTGAGAAAAATGTAAATAGTATAATTTTCATTATAAATCACAAATTTTAGCCAGAAAAATTTTGCATCATCAAGAGAAAAGAAAGAAACATCTACAAAATTACCATACGTTATCAAGCCTTAAAACAGACAATATTTTATAGTTTAATATAAATAAAGAATACTCAATTGAAGCCCCTGAGGTCACGTTTTTCAGTCAGACTTTGTGCAAATATGAGTGGAGTAAATTAATGAGCTGCCTAATTACGGGTGTGTCTGCGCCTCATCAAGCCAGCACAGGGAGGGTGAGCGCCACGCCAGGCCCACTAATAAATATGCCATGCCTCTCCTAATAACCTTTGATGGGACAATCTATACAAGAACATAAGCTTACTCTTTATAAAATAGGAAATAAATGGAAAGTTTATCTATTTATAATATATGGGGGGAAAATATAGCTTCTTTCTATCTATTCATATAACATGCAATAAAACACGAACTTTATAAGAAATGAAGCATAACATTGATATCATAGGAGGAAAAATAATAAGCTATTCATACACTACCTCACTTATCCTATGCCAAGTGAACTGAAAGGACATTACAGCACTATCAAACAGATGAAGATCAAATTATAACAAATAATCATGCATCATATAAACAAACAATATATAGAAAATTAACAATAGAACTTAATCACTTTGTAGAGAGTATACAGAACTTTCATTACTTACCCCATGCAGTATCGGGACACATTTTTACCACGAGTTTTTGGGTGCGATTAAACGATTTTATTGACACTAGAAAGGGTTTATGGAGGTGAGAAGATTAATGGCAGGAGTCTGTACTATTTCAATCCCTACATGAGTTTCTGAAGTTGTATAAAATCGACAAATAGTAAGCAAAATAAATATGAAAATGCGTCCCAATAGTGAAGAGATTAGGTACTTACACAAAGAAAAGTGAAATATAAAGAATACCTACATATAAAAAAAAAAATAAAATAAAAAATAAACGTAAAGAAAACAAATATAAATAAA
>CM035214.1:4635189-4652136 GCA_020233015.1 Callinectes sapidus | reverse complement strand
GAGAGAGAGAGAGAGAGAGAGAGAGAGAGAGAGAAAGGGTGGAGGAAGGAGTAGGAAGGCACGAGCGGCTATTTGAAGACCTGCACGTTGCCTGAATCAAAGGAAGGAGACGAGGGAGGAGGGAAGGCAGACACACACACACACACACACACACACACACACACACACACACACACACACACACAGAGCGAGGCAGGAAAGCGCCATGCTCGTTCCCTGCACGATTGTGACAGACAATTTATTGTTTATTGAATCTGTTTTGGAGTTTAGTAATTACCAAAGTTGAGCACGGATGCATAACACCTGCGCGAGGAGGTGGAGAGGGCAGGAGGAAGAGAGGGAGAGGGACACACGCACAGGGAGGGGAAGTGGAAGGGTGGGGGGGGACAGGATGGCAGCCAGGGCAATTTGGTCAAGAAGTGGACAGACTCATAACGGCAGCTGGGTAACTAAGGTCAAACAGCTTTAGTCAGTTTGCTGCTTAATTGGACAGCGAGCATGACGGAGGTGCGCCACACACGGCGGTAGAAAAGGAGTGAAGGGAGTGAAGGCAGTGAAGGGGGAGGCGCGGCCAGGCTTTGTGCTGCTGCGCCACTCCTCCTCACCAATTGCCCATCACGGCGCCGCCTGGAGGGGAGTGTTTGTGGGATTTTTGCTGCTGCTTCCGATATCTGCTGCTCTCTTGGGGTTCTTTGTTAGTGAACGGCTGAGTGTTGTGTTGTTTCATGGGTGACCTACATGTAAACGAGAGAGAGAGAGAGAGAGAGAGAGAGAGAGAGAGAGAGAGAGAGAGAGAGAGAGAGAGAGAGAGAGAGAGAGAGAGAGTTTCTTTACTGGCAGTGTACGTGAGTGTCAAATTCTTGTCCTTTGCTTTCATAATTGTACCGGAGTTGGACATCACCCAGACCGCTCCCCGCCAACCCTGTGTCTTCATTACGGCTCAGGCAATACTGCTCCGTGACACACAAGTAATACTATACCAAACCACGACACACACAACCCCTAAAGAAAACGATGAGACCCCAACACACACACACACACACACACTCTCTCTCTCTCCGTTTTTTTTTTTTTTTTATATATATTTGTAATTCTAATGCACGCATGTTTGTAGCATTACCATACTTTTATGCATAAATGTTTACATCGCAGCGGCTTTGTCAAGAGCGTGAGGCACCGCGGCTTTTCATCATCCTTGCATCTGAATTAACCACACCAGTCACTGAACATCACAAGGCGGGATTTTTTATTACATTTAATGCATTTCGCTCCATAGTGTTTGATGATTACACCTTTTTTTTTTTTTTCCTTATCTAATTTTGTAAAGCTTAAATGAATGTAGAATGTAAACAGGACAAAAAAATTGGTAGATAAATAGTGGTTAAAGAATATAATATAATAACCAGATTGTTTTACATTACTTAAAAAGCTTTAAAAATCACGCATTGATAAAAGATGAGGTGAAATGCATGTCTATAAGAAGGTTTCGTAGAGACACTGACACATGTAAGCCTAATGATTTTTCTTAATTATATTTCTATACTACTTATTTCGTTATCTTAAGCAAGAAATAATAAAAAAAAATCAATATTAATTTATCTGGTTTAATAAATACTGCGTTTCACTCCACTCCAAAGAGCAGAAAAAAATTAAAGTATGAGTCAAAAGCGCCACTTCCAATGATATGAAGTCGTGACAAAACACAAATTACAAAATAAACCTTAAAAAAAGACTCGGGGAAAGTAAAGCACTGGGGGAGACCATCGCCATTCTACAGACGCGTTGAAAAAATAAGTTGTAAAAAATAATGGAAATGTTGAGTTGAACAAAGGGATGGATAGTTCAGGGGCGTAATTACACACACACACACACACACACACACACACACACACACACCTGTACATATGTAATGATGTGATGAATGGTAATAAAACATAAAAAAAGCAACAATAAAAGTCGCGAAGATGAAACGAGAATCTTGAAATAAAGAAAAATATACTAAAAAAATGGGGACTAAAAAAAAAAGACAATAATGAAGATGAAGAAAAAGAAAAACAAGAAAAAAGCAAGAAGAACCAATAAAAACAGTCCAGAGAAAAGAAAAAAAAAAAAAACAGAGGAAGGCAAGACAGAAGGAAGATTGTGCTAGGAAAAAAATCATAGAAGGAACGAAACAATACGGAATTAAGAAAAGGAGGAGGAGGAGGAGGAGGAGGAGGAGGAGGAGGAGGAGGAGGAGGAGGAAAAAGGGCTCTACTACAGCAAGAAGGAATGGGGATCACAAGGGGGGAGATATTTCCCTGGGGGGGGAGGAGGGGGTCGACTTTTATTACACAAGTCTTCATAAGCGGCGTGTTTGCACTACCCCGGGGCTACTGGCCAAACACTGACAGCTCCCTCTCCCCTCTCCCCTTTCTCCCCTTTCTCTCCTCTCTTCCCTTTCTCTCCTTTCTCACCCATCACCCATTTCTCTCCCCCTATTCTAATCCATTATTCACTTCCCTTCTCTTCTACCTCTTCCTGTTCTACCATAATCTTTATTACTATTCTTCCACTTTCCTTTCCCTACTTTTCTTCCTATTGCTCTCTCTTATATTCGTTTTTTTTCAGATCTCACTTATTTCTTCCGTATCACTTCTTTGCCTTCTATTTCTTAATTTATACTAGTCCTTCTTCTATTCTAATTTTTATCGTATATATTTCCTTATTCTAGTATTTTTATTTGCCTATCATTCTCTCTCTCTCTCTCTCTCTCTCTCTCTCTCTCTCTCTCTCTCTCTCTCTCTCTCTCTCTCTCTCTCTCTCTCTCTCTCTCTCATCTATCTATCTATCTATCTATCTATCTCTCTATCTATCTATCTATCTATCTATCTATCTGTCTCTCACTATTCACTCACTCTCTCACTCTTTCACTCGCACTCTTGCGCTCCCTCCCTCACACTCTCCTTCACTCCCACTCTCTCCCTCACACCCTCCTTCACTCCCCATTCCCCGCACCGTTACTCTCTTCCGCTTCGTCGACAGGTCCATCCAAACTCTCTCTCTCTCTCTCTCTCTCTCTCTCTCTCTCTCTCTCTCTCTCTCTCTCTCTCTCTCTCTCTCTCTCTCTCTCTCTCTCTCTCTCCTTGATAATAAAAGTAAATGATTTATTGCTTTGACATGAATAGAAAATTACAATACATGTGTTAGTTCAGTGGATCTTAACCTGGAGGCGATCCCCTGCAGGGTGTCAATAATTTCATAGAGGGGCACGAGCCCTTACGAAAAATCAGCGATTTCTCTAATGATATGTCATTATATTAACGAGATCAAGATTAAGTAATGAAAAGTTTATAAAAATTGAAAAAGAGTTGCCCCTTTTTTTAAAACCTGGAAGCAATTGCATTTATAGATGCAAGGGGACGTGGAAGGAAGGGCAAACTCCTACAGGCGACAATATAGTAAAAAGGACAAGAACGACATTATTAGTACGAAGAAAATGTGTACAGTATATTACGAAAAAAGTATACTAAACTTTTCCGCTTCTATAAAGGACAAATTACTTGTTTTGAAAAGCGGATGAAAAACACAGTTGGTGAATGAAACCCAAAGTAACGATTGATGGGAATCAGTTAGATATACTCGTATGGGAAGCAAAGTAAATGGATACTAATTTACAGATAGCTGGTCTGCTCAAAGGGCGACTGATGCACGTGACGCTACGGAAAATAAGCCTAAAAAAAGGGGGGAATAGATTAACTGGGAATTCAAAAGTACATGGTCCAAATTTTCCTTCAATTTTATCAATGCAGGAAAAAAAGTGAATGACCAACATGAACACTGGCTGTGGAAAACAGGATGCGAGCGTAATTGAGTAAACACAGTCACTGAACAAATATTGACTTTTTTTCTTTTTAGGTATGCTACCGCTTATAAAAGATGATCAACTTAATTATTTCACTTTATGACTCATCTTCCTTTACTGTACAGCGGCACACCATCTTTTATATAATTTCATTCTTGAAGACATGTGACTTTCAAAAATATTAAAAGGTACCTTTTTACTATTCCTCCATTTCTTTTAATTATTCCCGTACTGAAATAATAAAAGTGTCCTGGATGTAAAAGTACAATGAACCACCATAACATTTAATGCAGCTTCCCATATTACAAACTTTCATTTTTTTTTTAAACTGTTCTAATATGTGACAAAATTTTGTTCATATATAAATGAAAATTCATATATAAATAGTGAAATTTTAAAGACAAATTATCTTTATAGAAACCTAACGAAATCGCGAGTCTATCCAACAATTTTCTTCAGACAGCACATGCAAAGCAACAGTGCAAAGCCGCACCTTCTATCAACTCTTTTCTTTTGTGCTGCGACCAGCTCAGCATTTGTCAGTTCATCCCACGTTAGGCAGCTTCGCAATAAGCAGATGCCACCCTCGCGCGGGGACAGAGCAGGTGCAGGGCGGGGAATGGCCCGCTAGGGAATTGGGAAGAGGTCACCGTGTCTGGGAGAGACGGTGGCGGCGGCAGAGGGGCTGAAGTGGTCCCCCGACCTCACTCTACCTCCTGCTGCCCGGAAAATGGTGCACAGTTTCTGGCTCGGCTGGGCGCCCTCCACACAGTGGTGGGAAGGAGCGCCATGTACCTTCTCACTTCCTTAATTAACAAAACGGATACGGTTAATGAAACAGAGTACATAGCTCATGGCAACGCGCCCCTCTCACTGAATGAGGCAAGCTGTGCTCACTGAGAATGTTTCCAGACGCAAGCATGCAAATACCATCCTTTTGTGCCCACCAAGCTGAATGTCTTTTGTTTTGCTTCCGTGACGACAGCTACGAGGACTCCGGCAGGAAGGAAAAGCAATCACACAATTACAGCAGCAGGGACATTGGCAATGGCGTCAGGCTAAACACAAGGCAGAGATGAGAATGTTACTTTGCTAGCAGGGAAGTAGTGCTTATATTCTCCCAACACGCGTCCACTGGGGAAATAAGGCGGCTGTAAACAAGCACACCTAACCACGCCGAGGATACCTTTACATTTGACAGCTGATGGAAAGTGCACAAGTAATCTCTTCCTTTACTTGACAATCAATGCATCACGTGACACACACATTGAGGCTTTCCTTTCAAGGCGAGGCACAAAATAGTTAGTCTAGCAAACCATTAGCTCGGTTCACACTTCATGCTGAGAAAAAAAAACTGCGTAAAAAATTGTACAAAATTATAAGTTAAAAATAGTGTTTTTTTTTTATTGCGTGCTACAGTCACATACTCTGAGAACATATCATGATCTTTGTATTATATTGAGTTTCTCCATATAAGGAAAGTGATATAAGCAGCAGCAGTCTGCACAAAAAAACAATGATAAGGCGAGAGAAACACTTCACTTCTTACGATGAACAAAATAAGATTCCGAAAGGAGGGAGAAAAAAATCAATTAAGGTTTTCGTCATTTCCTCAGAATTAAGTAGAGCTTTATTTCTCGCTCCGCTCCGCCTTGCCCTTCCCTGCCCCGCCACTTCCATTACCAACTCCCCTTCCTCTTCCCTGCCCCGCCCCAACTACACTGCCACGGGGATTTCTTTGGCAATATTTTTGTTTCCCTCGCTGAACCATTCGTCACTGATAAGAGGGCGCGCAATTTTCAGAGATTTTAATGAATGGAGGAATGATAAGGGAAGACGTGCGTGATCTCCTCTGCCTCCATTATTTACTGGGTTTTGTAATCACTGCTCCGCTTTTGGGGGGTAAATGAGAGAAATCAGACACACACACGAGAGAGAGAGAGAGAGAGAGAGAGAGAGAGAGAGAGAGAGAGAGAGAGAGAGAGAGAGAGAGAGAGAGAGAGAGAGAGAGAGAGACCGACCACGCTGCCGACCTAAGCCACGCGGTGAGTTAGTGGGACATAAACATCACTATTATAGAAAACCGAACCTTGGCCGGCCCACCGCCTGCCTCCAATACTCGCCGCTGCTCACCGCCCACCTGGACGCCCCGACACCCATCCTGCACTCCTGCATTTCTCGCGCAGGTGGTGATCAAATATACGATACATTATCATATTGTGGCGGAAAACAAGGCCTCCGCTGCCGTGGGTGGTGAGCCTAAACTCCCGCGGCTCGTCGGTACCAGTGGGCCGTTCTTAAAGGTGCCTGATTACGTCCACAGTAATCCCGAGGCTCAGGGGAGAGTCTGGTGTAGTAAAGCACGACAGGCAGAGCTTAGGCGCACTGCAGGAGGTGACTGTCCCGAAGGCATACCTGTGTCTCCCGCCGGTGCAGAGATTTCATTTCTCCCATGCACTGCCTCCCTCCAGTCTGTGAGCAGTGAGCATTCCCTCGGGGATACCTGCTGTGTTGTGCTGGTTGTACAGATTTTACTTGAATTATTGTGTTTGTTTACAATGGACCGTTTTTCTCATATTTATGTAGACTGTGTTGAACTTTTTTTGCACCTACATAAATTACACAAACATATATTTAAAATTTTTGCTTTTGTGAGGTATCAATAACGCAGGTAATACGTTTCTTGCTCGTATTACTTTTACGTTTTACATAGTGCTACCTATTTAGTGAATAATCATTTCACAAGTCACGTCTGTTATAAACCAGCTAAGCAAACCAGTCACTCCTTCAAAGTCAACAGACATTTAATCGCGCCTCATATCGCCTTAATATTTCCCCATCGACACCGCGTAAACAAAAGCCACGCCGCTGCTTCACAGGCAGCGCGGGAGGCGTGTGGGGGACATAGCACCACTTCAGAGGCAAGAAAAAGCTGACTAAGAATTTATCGGAGGGAGTTGTCGGTCTCGCGTCTCGCTGGCCTGCACTTCTCAACAATTTATGGCGGCAAGTTTTGAGGCGGTCGTGAGGAAAGTCGTGCCAGCGAGGGACGGGGACCTTGCCGCGGGCTGAGGCCACCCTCTCTTCACTCCATAAGGCAGTAACACCACTGAACTTTCCTCTTTTCTACGTACAAATTTAAAATATTTCAAATCTCGGTGTTTGAAGAATTATCAAATAATCTATATTAAATGACGCACTACTAATCAGTTTTATTTATTCATTTTACCATATTTTCAACAGTGAGAAAATTCTACACATTTTTATAATCTTCACCTACAATTTAACCTTCCCTGCGGCATCCCTTAAGAAAAGTACGTCCCTCCTGAAGACAACTTTTACGGCTAAGTATTCTCGACACTTCCCTGGAAGAAGAGGTCGCAGACCAGACCCACCAAGCTGATTACCTGAGGGAGTGTACGTACAGTGAACCCCAAGGCGAGGTCATGCAACGGAAAGAGAAAGGAAAAAATAATCAAAAGTGGAGTCTCGTGGGCCGTGGCGCAAGAATGGACCGTATTATCAAATGCTTTTGCTCCGCTCCGCTATAATATTCAAAAGGCTTTAGCTTAACTTCTATGCTTTATTCTAATGTTATGTGTACGATTTTCAAAACAATTAAGGAAATTTTTCCATTATTAGCTTGACAAACTTTGCCAAAAAATAATAACAATAATGATCTTTATGGCCCTGTGATGAGTTCAAAAGGTTTTTAAAGCTATTTTTGCGATTCACGGGAAAGTTGAAAAAGCTTCAACATTACCAACATGACAAAAACTTCTGAAAATTGTAAAATTAATCTGAATTTTTCACATTATTTTAGGAATTCTTTAGAAAATTAACGGAATTATTACATCATTAACATCCTGAACACTTCTGAATGACAAACTACTGATCTCTGAGGCCTTTGGAATAGTCGGAGTGAGAAAGAGAGACGGGGTGAGGAACCAAGTCGGGATGAGGAAGTAAGGCTGCGTGAGGAACCAAGTCGGGATGAGGAAGTAAGTCTGCGTGAGGAAGCAAGTCTGGGTTAGGAAGCAAGCCGGAGTGAAGAAGCAAAGTGTTTCAGAATAACGGCGCACGTGAGAGGTAGAGGTTGATCGGCGCGTCGCAGTGTAGCAGCAGAGGCCGCCACCACCTCATTATGGATGCAGCGCCTAAATCTCCCACGCACTTGTTACGGTTGCTCGAGGTGGCCATTGCAGTTTCTCGCCTAAACGGCCCACGGAGAGTAGTGGTGAGGTTAGCTTTTCTCAGAGTCACTCTCAAGCCTCGCCTCGCCTCGCCTAGCGTTGAGAGCAAGGGTTATGGAAGGGAGTTTCCACGCCACAACATTCACTCGGAAGGTTTTACAGCAGCTACAAATTGCCCCCCCCCCTCCCCCCCCTTGTTGCTGAAGTTAATGTGTGCTACCAAGGGAAAAAAATGAAAAAAATAAGAAAAAATAAAAGTGACGAATGATAGAAAAAAATATACTGGTAAAAATGCTTGTTAATTTTGTTTTTGTCTGTATTTTATTTTATAGAGATATCTTTTGATGTGTCATTTTTCTTTAACACGATTATTTCGCGTGATAGTGGATAATTCTCTCTCTCTCTCTCTCTCTCTCTCTCTCTCTCTCTCTCTCTCTCTCTCTCTCTCTCTCTCTCTCTCTCTCTCTCTCCGTTGAAGGGTTAAACAGTATGGCTGATTAGGGTTCAATCAAGGATAAAAACGGAAGAGGCGGGCTAAAGAAAAAAAGTAGAGCAGTTGTTGAAGAAAAAAAAGGAGGAGAGATATAGGAAACACACACACACACACACACACACACACACACACACACACACACACACACACGAAAGGATTAAAGGAACCCAGTTTGCTTAGTGAGATCACCTGTTTTAGAAGTGTTACAAGAAGAACAGAGGAAAAGAAGAGGATGAAGAAGAGGAAGACAAGGAAGAAGAGGAGGAGCATTGGGTGACAAGGAGGAAGACTGGCTGAGGACTACAAAACTTTCCATCATATCTCACTCTCCTCTCTTTTCTCAACACCCTCATCACACACATCTCTCTTTTTTTCCTTCTTTTTTTCTCTCTCTGGAATACTTAGATTTCGTACCGTTCCTTTCCCCGTGTGTGTGTGTGTGTGTGTGTGTGTGTGTGTGTGTGTGTGTGTGTGTGTGTGTGTGTGTGTGTGTGTGTTTTAGGTTTTGTTTTTCCTATTTTAGTTAAGGATGATTTTATGCTGACTTTTATCTTTTTTTATTATTAATTTGGACCATACACGAATTTTGCTTATCTCTCTTCTTTTGTGATGCTTTCATTTTGTGTTCAATAAATATCTGACTCTGAATCTGTGTGTGTGTGTGTGTGTGTGTGTGTGTGTGTGTGTGTGTGTGTGTGTGTGTCCCTGGCGGTGTCCCCAATAACAAGGCAATGGTCTAGCAGTAATTCCCTGGCGAAGAGTTATCTCAGGGTCATCTCAAGTCTTCCTCCATCAAATGGCAAAAGTTACCGACACTCATAACCCGTAATCGATCTTGTTACGATATTTCTTTTCTCTCCTCTCTGTCCGGCACCTCCTTTCTTTTCTCCACACTTTTCTTTCTCTTTTTTGCTCGTGATTCTTCGCTGAAAAGAATATAAAATGGTCTTGGGTCATTTGAAGAAAGACTAATGCTTGTAGGGTGATGGAACGAATTTCAGTGCTTATTTGATTTTTATAGTGCTAGATATTGGGATTATTCTTTGTTCTCCAGCCATCTAACTATTTATAACCTTTAATTGCATTACAACAACCCCTGAGTTTTTTTCTGCACATCGAGTCAACAATACTCTTATAAATAACCACTAATGAATAGAAATCATCATATTACACTTCCCCTTGAAGTACTGAGACGAGTTTTAATATTTATTCTGCTTATTATTTGTCGAATTTATACAACTTCAGGAACTCATTTACGGATTAAAATAATTCAGACTTTTATCCCGTATTTATAGAGATTCTGAAGTCTTTAACTTTTCTTAATCAAATTTCTAGTCTTAAAGTCCATCTAAACCTCCAGAAATTGGTGTTATACTTTAGCCATTATCTCATCAGCAATAAATTCAAAGTTGCTGATGAGATAATGGCTAAAATACAACACCAATTTCTGAAGATTAAGATGGATTTTAAAACCAGAAATTCGTCCATGAAAAATCACATACTTAAGAATCTATTAATATGCCCAGAATGTTAATCTTCTAACCTCCTTACACACTTCCTAATGTCTAACAGTCTAATCATACCTAAAACTCAGATAAATGTGCCCCAATACTAAGAGTCTACGAGGCGCCCATCGGGAAACCAAACCGAAAGCAAACACATCACCAAGGCAAGGAAATGGAAATTATTCTATTAGGTGCCGCAACAGCTTAGGTCATGAGGCACCACTATGGTTAACGGGAGAGCGCTATATCTCCCACTGGACAACCAGGTTTGGCAAGGATTCGAAGCCGGGCGGCCAGCAACGGAGGCTCAAGACCAACCAACTATGCCACCCAGCCCCTACCAAGGCAGGGCAGGTAGCAGGGATGAGTGGCGTGTAGAGATACTCCTGCTGCCTCACCACGACACCCGTACCCCGAGTAAGCGTGTCTGGGGACGAGCGCTTGGGCTTTGTTCTTGTCTAACTTGTCATCACGGACAACTGAAGCTCTTCTGCCCCAGACACTTTCTTGTTTTTGTTGTTTTCTTGTTACTATCGCTACTACTGCTGCTGCCACTATTGCAACTACTGCTAATATTATCAATACCATCATCATCATTATTACTGTTACTATATTATTGTTGTTGCTATCATTATTATTATTATTATTATTATTATTATTATTATTATTATTATTATTATTATTATTATTATCATTATCATTATTATCATCATCATTACTGTTATCATTATTATTATGTATTAGATAGCAAGGACACACGTAATGCAGTGAATTATTCTTTTATCTTACCAATTCATTACCAGCACTTAAACAGGAAACATTATTCCTTTCATGATCTACTTACTCGGATAACAGACAACACAACATTAATAACAAATAAACACACACAATTAACAATACATTTATACCAAAGAGACATATGACGAATAAAAACACAACACTTCCCTCCCTTGTCTTGAAGCGAATTTAAATAAACAAGACATAACGATCTCAAAAGAAAAAAAAAAAAATACTTTCACATAGACACGAAAGAAAAGTGGAGAGAATTCATTTTTTTGGGGGAAAGTCACCCGTTCATTTCCAGCCAAACTTCCCCACTTTCTCTTCCCGTCCTGCAGGAGCCAGAGATCGGGAGGGCAGAGGGAAGGAGCTGCGGTGCGAGGGGGGGGGGGAGTCGGTACTGGGGTGAAGGAGAGTGGGTGTGTGGGGGGGTACAGGGGTGTGGGGCGTGAAGGATCCAGATCACAGTGTTCGCCTAACTTGAGTCGACTGTGAATATTCATGGGTTGGTGTACGTCCCTTACCTTGACCTCATTACGTCTTCATTGTGTCGGGGCTAAATGATGTGAGAGAGAGAGAGAGAGAGAGAGAGAGAGAGAGAGAGAGAGAGAGAGAGAGAGAGAGAGAGAGAGAGAGAGAGAGAGAGAGAGAGAGAGAGAGAGAGAGAGAGAGGGTGGGTGTGTGTCTGTAATTACTCAGGAATCCTTACCATGGCATTACTTTCCTAATACGTGACTTAATCTCTCCACAATCACGTACAAATAGCACTAAGTAAGGCATGAAAATGATTACCCAAGAAACAATAGGAGTAAAAGAAAAGAAAAAAAATAAGAAAAGAAAAGCGCCCAGCCAGCAGCATTACTTTGTCTTCCACGCAATAAAGAGAATCAAGGCGTCAAGTGAAGACATTACATAATACACACTGAAACAATTATCTCCTCTCTCTCTCTCTCTCTGGTCACCGATCCACGCGTCACACAATAACCAAAACGTGAGCTGGTCTTCACAGTTTCACCGAGTCTCTAGTTACGGAATATTTCTCCGGTAAACGAGGCTCTTTGTCATTCAGGAGTGGTACTTGTATGTGTATTATTTTGTTGTATTTTCTCTCATGATTTCTCCTCGGCCGTATGATTGTTTCCGTGCGTAATCCGCCTCAGCATTGCTCCCCCGAGAGTCACACTGGAGTAATTTCCGGCCAAGCAAGGGCGAGCCAGAATGATTACCAACATTACTTGTCCATTGCACCAAAAATTAAGGAAAAATTCTCTTACGTATCAGATATACAACTCGTTTTCTTCCGTTTTTAGCAGCAATTACATCCAAGGCTTTCCTGTTGTTAATAAATTTGAAAGTTCCTGAAATTCAAGTCCGGTTGGTGAAGATTACAAATACCACGATACTGCCCAAAAAGTTACAATGGCGAAAGTAGCCACGAAAAATATGGAAGGTTTGAGACAATTAGGGAAGGGGACCTGAACACTTCTCTTTGGAAAAATGGTCTGCAGTGGCCGGCCGCCGCTGTGCCAGCTTTATTTCTGGATGGAAAAAGTTGGATTCATGTTGGTGTTCCTGACAAAAAAAAAAATGTACATTCGCTCCAATAAAAACTGGTAAGTATAAGGCACCACCAAAGCTGAATGTTCTTTATTATTTCCTTCTTTCCTTTCATGGAAGAAGCAATTTGAGGAGCTTTTTTTCATGAACTTGTTTTGCCCTCGAGTCTTTGTTCCTTCTGTATAAAAAACATGAGTGCGGCATCCATAGACCACACCAACGACGTATATAGAAAAGTGTGACCTACTTTACATAACCTACGAGGCGCATCAGACGGTCAAGGAGGCACAGAGCGTTACTTCTGTACTAATGAAACGATCGTAAAAAAACACTTTGTTATCCACATATACAGAATCACTGAAGGAAGCTTGGCCCGCAATAAAAAAAAAAGGTCAAATATGTACTAACAATCCCCTCACTCACCACACACGAACCCACACAGATACAGTGGGTGAACCAGACCTACGCGGCGTGACGTGGAGTAGTAGTAGGTGCTGGTGGGGAGGTGTAGTGTACCGGGCCGAGAGGTGCACGTGGCCACAGGACGTTTGTTTGCGGGCACGGCGTGTTGTCTTCATGCTGAATGGTTTTGACAGTCTCGTGATTTTACTGTAAAATATTCCTTTAGAGACACACCCCACAGCAGGCCTTACTTGGGGTGACACACACACACACACACACACACACACACACACACACACACAGAGAGAGAGAGAGAGAGAGAGAGAGAGAGAGAGAGAGAGAGAGAGAGAGAGAGAGAGAGAGAGAGAGAGAGAGAGAGAGAGAGAGAAACAGAGGGGAGAAGAGAGAGAGAGAGAGAGAGAGGAGAGAGAGAGAGAGAGAGAGAGAGAGAGAGAGAGAGAGAGAGAGAGAACGCTCACCAGTCACACGGGGTTTGAGAATACAATGAGGCGAAGTCATTTAATTAATTATGGAAATTATAACGAGATTTCGTAGTGGATTTCAAAATCATTCAGAAAATATACCGAGGTGAAAAATAATATTTAGGAAAAAAAAAAAGAATACTTCTTTAATTAACGTTGAAAAGAGCATAAGTTTTCGACACAAAGGCAAGGGACTAAAATGAATCTTCGGTTGTTTGCCTCAACATTCCATAGAAAATTAAAGAAAGAAACAAAAGTAATCTAATTAATTTCGCAGTCCGACCCTTAAAATATAAATGGCGGGGCGTCCAAAGTTTTAATTATCCTGAACGTGTTGTGAGGCAAAGGACGGTAATTCCTCCCCCGCCGACCAGCGGGTGGCGAGGGGCGCGGCGCTCCCTGGGGCTCAAGATGACGGTGGCGGTGTGAGGTGGCAGTGAAGGAAGGGAGGGAGAGTTTACTATGACATACGCACACACACATTAGTATCAGAAGCCGAGGTATACAGTAGTAGTAGCAGCGGCAGCAGCAGCAGCAGCAGCAGCAGTAGTAGTGGTAGTAGTGGTGGTGGTAGTAGTAGTAGTAGTAGTAGTAGTAGTAGTAGTAGTAGTAGTAGTAGTAGTAGTAGTAGTAGTAGTAGTAGTAGTAATCATACACATTCGTACGAGGAACAAGGAACAAAGAATCACAAAATTCCCACACAAATATTTACATTCATTAATTAAAAAGAAATCTTACATAGAAGTCTCAAGTCTCAAGTCTCTCTCTCTCTCTCTCTCTCTCTCTCTCTCTCTCTCTCTCTCTCTCTCTCTCTCTCTCTCTCTCTCTCTCAGCTACAATACACAGGGTACGATTAAGAAAACTAAGATGTGGGCAACGTATGTAGTAAAGGCAGATTTGGGACATGAGAGAGGAGCGTGTGGTGGCTTGGAGAGGAAACGGGGGCAGGAGGAGACTAGTTAGTAAGAAAGGGGAGAAGGGAGACGCGAGGTGAAAGGGATAGGAGGAGAGAAGGAAGCTAACCGTGAGGGGGGGGAGAGGGGAGAGAACTGTAGCTGGGGAGAGAAGAGGAAAGGAGAGAAGGAGAGGTTAGTGGAATAGGAGAGAAGGGAATAAGACACGGTAAGAGGAGACAAAGGGGGGAAAGGGAGGTAACTAGGACAGAGAAGGGAGAAGATGGTGGGATATGTGAGGGAGAAAGCAGTGGAAAAAGATGAGGCAAGCACGGGGGTGGCGGGGGGAGGGGGGAGAGAGAAGGGATGAGGAGCAGGAAAGGAAGCAGCAGGGGTACATCATGAATACATTACCCAGGGTGGTAACACGATATTTAGAGGCTCATGCCATTTGCATATGTAGCTTATTGCACACCTTGCTTCCTCTGCTCTTTACGGCAGCCCCACCCACCTACTGCCGCCCAACTCACTGCCTGTTACCTGCTGAAGTGTGCTTGCTTTCCACGCCCTCTTCTCCTCCTGCTTCATCTTTTCCTACTTTCCTCGTTATTTATATTTTCCCATTTGCTATTTCACCTAATTCAATTTTTCCCCCTTCTTACAGGCTTTCTTTTCCTTGATTTTATTTATTTTTTTCTTTACATTTTTTCTCTTTTTATTACAATTTAATCCTCAGACACCTCACTGACTAAGATATTATCAACACCCTCACTTCTGCTATTTCCCTTGTCCAGTACCACAGAACGCCAATTCATCTGTTCTCCCCTTCCCCTTATACAGCCTTACCTGGCAGCACTCCTCTCTCCTTCTCCTTCTTCATCTTTTTCCTCTTTTTCTCTTTATTTGTATTTTCCCTTATTTGCAATTTACTTGAATTTTCTCCATTTCTTCCACCAGTCTTTTTTCCACCTTGATTTTATATTCTTTTACTTTCTTCCCTTTTTATCATAATTTAATCCTCACACACTTCATGGTTCTCATTCTCTAAGGCTTCCTCCTCCTCCTCCTTGCTATTCCTTCTCTCCTCCAGTATTACAGAACACCAACCCACCTTAACTTCCCCTCCCTTTCTGCAATCTTACTTCGCAACACTCCTCTCTCCCTCCTCCTCCTCCTCCTCCTTCTCCTTCTTCTTTTGGTATATTTCAGCCTCGACATGTGCAGTATTTTCGTGGTCGCTAATTAACAAGATATGAAAGGCGCGCTGCATAGTGACTAGAAGTGAGGCTGAAAGGCGGTGTAAGGTAAGGCTTTGCTTGATGTATTTAATTAACTCCATTACCACTCATTGCTAAGAAGGGAAAGTGAAGCGCCAGTGAGGAATCTCTCTCTCTCTCTCTCTCTCTCTCTCTCTCTCTCTCTCTCTCTCTCTCTCTCTCTCTCTCTCTCTCTCTCTCTCTCTCTCTCTCTCGTATTTGAGTTATAAGCGTATGTGAAATGATATGAGAAAGAAGGACACACACACACACACACACACACACACACACACACACACACACACACACACACACACACACACACGAGCTTCTAATAATCTTATAACATGCAATTTCGTAAGTTTACGTTATTTTCTTTCAAACTTTAATGAAAGCGAAATATCAAATAAAGTATATGCATAATATATTCTACACACACACACACACACACACATGCACACACACACACACACACACACACACACACACACACACACACACACACACACACACACACACACACACACACACACACACACACACACACACACACACGCAACCACCAACCAACATTTCCTTTTATTCAATTTTGACAATTTTCAGTTTTACAAAGTTTCGCTTAAGCTAATTTGCAAGGTGGGTTCGCAAGCACATTTCCTCCTCAGCAGTGAATTTCGAAGATAGGTACGCGAGAATATTCAACCCAACACTGCTGCAATGCTTTGTGGTGCGGAGGCGGTGGCGGTGGTGGTGGTGGTGCTGTTGGTGGTAGTGTTGTAGTGTACTGTGAAGATGGAAGATGTAGTATGTAAAGTGGTATGGGTGTTGCAGTTTACTTATACATTGTGGTGTATTTTCGGATAGCTATTATTGGTGGGTTAGGTGAAAAATGTTACGCTCTGCTGGGGTAGGCAGGGTGTGATGTGTGGTAGCCGTGGTGAGACGATGTAATTTGCATTGTAATTGTGGTATAGTTTTGTGTGTTGTGCCATGGTATATGCGAGTCATGCATGTGGTGTGATGTAGCTTGTCATGTAGATTTAAGCGAAATTTGAGGTTCAGGACATTAAAGCAGTGAATTATCATGTATTGAGTAGTATGTATTAATATCATGTATTAAATAACAAGCATTGCATTATCCTTTTTATGTAACAGTGGGAAGCTGACCATGGGCAATAAAAATAACTTAAAAAGCCCACTAATTTGCCAGTTCCCATAATGATCAAAGGAGCGGAGTGTGTAATGAAGAGTGACGAGAAGAAATGAGAAGTACAAGTTATTTTAGAGCCATTTAAAGACCACCATCGTGACTCCCATAAGACCATTCCCATCACCTTCAGGATAAACAACACACGCCAGCGCCACAGAGCCACGCGCAATGCCTCTCTCAGCCTGTACAGTGAGGAGAGGCGTGACGGGCCACTCTCACACCCAACGCGAGATTCTCCTGGTAAAGTGGACGTGTGTGTGTGTGTGTGTGTGTGTGTGTGTGTGTGTGTGTGTGTGTGTGTGTGTGTGTGTGTGTGTGTGTGTGTGTGGTTG
>CM035214.1:4619485-4634648 GCA_020233015.1 Callinectes sapidus | reverse complement strand
ATATAAACACACACACCCACACACACACACACACACACACACACACAGAGAGAGAGAAAGAGAGAGAAAGAGAGAGAGAGAGAGAGAGAGAGAGAGAGAGAGAGAGAGAGAGAGAGAGAGAGAGAGAGAGAGAGAGAGAGAGATTTAAATAAAATACTCCCATACAAATAAATAAATAGACAAATGAATATAAAGAAACTGACACATCTAAATCATTAAATTTAATAGAAATAAACAAGGACACAGAAAAAAATACATTAATAAATGCTGATGGATGAAGATTCACAAAAGTATCTTGAACAAATCTAAATAAACAGAAACAAGTAGATATGAATAACTAACTGACTCACCAGTTGATCCACACACACACACACACACACACACACACACACACACACACACACACAAGGGCGCAGGTGGGAGTGGGAGCGGTAGGTTAGGGATGGAGGGGAGGGAGTGAGGGGAGTGAGGGAAGGAAGGAAGCCACATCCAATATGCGGGTCGCCTCCCCAGGTCGTCTCCTCAGGTCGTCTGCAGTGATTGTCAAATTTCCCCAAGGAGCGGCGGGTCCAGCGACACTTAATTTTACTCTTATTTCCCGGGATATTTTCAGGTCCTTCAGCTCGTCTTCCCCGTCCCCCGACCCCCCTCCCGCCGTGTGTAGGGAGCGCGTCTCACATCTCCACAAGTATCACAATAAAAATAATACAATAAGGAAATCTACGGAATCTTTTCGAATGTTAAAATGGAAACTGATTTTTTTTTTTTTTTTATCAACATCTCAGGGAAAACTTCGGAACTTTCAGAGAATACCTGTTGGAAAACTCATAAAATTTCACAAGTCTTGCATGGAAATTCGAGATTTGATTGAAAAACTACGAAATTTCATGAATATCTTTAGAAAATCTTACCGAGTTTCATGGATATTTTTAAAGAAAGGCTTCGGGAATTTCGAGGTGTATCTACAGGATGACCTTGATATGTTCATGAATATCTAATCATATATCTTCAAAATTTCATGAATAACTGATACGTGTGCAAAATTCACCAAAGTCTTATGGCAAACCCCCGAAAAATCACACCAACTCACGAACATCCTAAGTAAAACCTTGGAAACATCACGAACATCTAAATATGAACCAATTGTGAAAGGCAACAAATAAACAACGATTCGTTACAAAGCACTATTCACTCCCATTCCGGCGCTCGAACATATCTCAATCCCAGTCACAAATACCTTACACTGCTCCAAAAATCGCCGGTGGAATGTAACGAACTGAAACTGAGGGAAAAGTTCGTGCGTTACTTCGAAATTCTCTTTAACGTATTCGTGGAAATCTTTCCGGCCTTGTTCGGAGCGGCGGTGACTAGCGGACCCGGCAGACATAGTGTTCGTGCAGGTGGGGAGGCAAGAGAGGAGGGAATGGAAGGTTCATGGAAAGCCTTAAAAGGGATCTTAGTGTGCAAGGCGGGGGTAGTTGAATTACTCAAGTTTAAGAAGCTGAGACATATTAGTGATTTGGGATCGTAGCTCATAAAGAAAAAAAAGAGTTCGTGCAGTTGGGGAGGCAAGTGAGGAGGGAGTGGTAGAATGTTGAAGCTTCATGGAAAGCCTTAAAAGGGTTCTTAGTTTGCAAGGCGTGGGTAGTTGAATTGTTCAGGTTTAAGAAGCTGAAACATAATAGAGATTTGTGATCGTATGTCATAAAAGTAAAGGCAAAATTAAACTAAGAACGAAAGGCATCAATCAAACTTAAGTAATAGCAATACAAAAGGTTAATTAACACGCAACATTAATCATTAGACATTGCAAATTAAAAAGGAAATACTTGTACAAATACGAATGCAAATTAAGAGAGAATCGGGAAAAAAGCTATAAGAACGAAATTTAAAGGAAGAACAAATTGGTATAAGTTCAGCATGAAGGAACAGCAAGGAAATAATGTCAATATGAAGATTCTGCATAAGAGTAAAGGTTAATATATAATGACAATAATAGAAACAGACGTATAGGGTGGATTGAATTGTGCATATCACTGCCTGAAGGTTGTCATAAACATAAGATGAAAGATTCAGACCATCAACACATCGCCACTTTCTCTCCTTGACTATTTTCCTTTTCTTATTTCTATATAGTAATTATAGCTCGTCTTTAATGACCAAATTAGAGGTGCTCGTTTAGTATAATTACTTTTGGTTGTATAAGACAAGGAAACACGGTATTCAGTCCAGAAATTATCAAGACAAGCTCTCTAATTACTTGCTAAATTTGTCGCACCACTTCACTGAAAGATTCCCTAAATGGTGTAATCTGATCGTCCCGTAAATTACAGAGGCTCGGCACGATTCTCTTTGGACATCAGTGAAGAATTGTTGCGAGTGGATAAATGGGTGTTTAAACTACTGCACACGCTTCCTGCCCTGCTTGCTTTCCAACATTAATGAACAAGATATCGCGCCACTAAGAGATTAGTTTACATTACGATACATAAATATTTCTTGTCTAACACTCGAACTAAATACCTTGAACGTAAGCGTGTGATTGTATACGAACACACATTTCCCCCCTGTTTCCTTTCCAACATTAAATAAGTAGAAATCATGACACTTATAAACTACTGGATGAACACTAAATAACGAGATTTTCCTGTGAAGAGGGATTGTTGCGACTCACTAAATGTCCAACTTACTACATCCATAACTCGGGAAGCTCTTAGACACGATATTTTAAAAGCAAGAACATGATCGCACAGAAGACAAAATAACAGAGAAGCATTGTTGACAGAATAAATTGCTTTCTAGACTATCACGCACATAAGGATTTCTCGTCCACCTCCAAACCTTGAATAAAAGAATATGATCGCATGGAAAGCATAGGAATAGAATTCTCTTTCCATCACCAGTGAAGAAGAATATTTTGCAAATTCACTCGCCCATTTACCATACCATACCAAATATAATTTCTGATTCCGCTCCTCAATCATTTCGTCTTGAATATAAAAGAAATGCTGAGGAAAATCAACGTGTCTGTATAAAAAAAATGAATAAAAAAAAACTACTAGAAAAATTTTTGTCATGTCTTCGCCAACACAATAATGAACTAAATACAAGAATTTGACGGTCACGGGTGGAAATTAATATTAAATAGATAAAAATGCTCTCCTCATACTAACATTCATGAAGAGGAAATACAATTCTCGAATAAAACAAACCTGAATTGTTCTAAATATTTCTGCCCCAGCTCGCTAACAGAATACTTTGCTAAATACAAGAATCTGATCGCATAGAAAACACATAAACGTGATTCTCACACGAACATTATTGAAGAAAAATTACCACGCGTGCATAAAACAAGTCCAAATTACAATACACATTTCTCGCACAGCTCGCCAAACAGAATACTTTACTAAATATAAGAACCTGATTGTATAGAAAACACATAAACGTGCATCCCGGCGTGGACATTACTAAAGAGGAATCGCTGTATCTGCATAAACACAGTCGGGGCAACACGCCCTCCCGCACGCCCGTGTTTTGGCGGCACACAGTTTTGTGCACCAACATTCCGGGCGGCAGATCGAGCGAAATGAGCCAAGCACCAGCACGACCGGCAAATTACGATTCCCTGCGGCCTGTTAAATTTCAAAGTGTATTTCAGGCACCGAATTAGAAAATAATCAACAAAAAACATTTCTCAGCGAATGCTACGGAGAGATACATGCAAAACAATGCACGGAAAACAAACATAAATTAAGCTGCTTTCGTTAATAGATTTAATTCATATCTATAATTTTCCATGCAGGTTTATATTAGTGTGTTTTAAGATATCTTTGTTGTGTGTTTCTTAAAGACTGACGCATGTAGTAATGTGTCGGTAACTGTTATGATCGTGATAGTGACGACTTTATTTAAGAGGGGGATTTCAAAATATCTATCGCTGACTATCTGCTAACTCTTTTGACCTGTAAAGGAACTGGCAAATCGGTGGGCTTTTTATTTTGATTGTTTTTGTTGCCCTTGGCTAGCTTCCCCTTTTTTTCATGAAAAAAAATGAAAGAAGCAAATTTCCTTATTGACGACAGAAGCAGCAAACAGAGCCTTAGTATGAATACTAGCAACACACAGAGTTTTAGTGAAAAAAAAAACAGCAATAAGAGCCTCATTGATAACAGAAACAGCAAACAGAGCCTTGATGTGAATAGAGGCACCAAACAGAGCCTCAGTGACAATATAAGCAGCACGCAGAGCCTTCAAGCTGAGGTTGGTATCATAAAACACACAAAAAGTTGCTTGTAATGATGGTGACTCACAATACTGACAACAAAGTTAATTGTGATCATAAAAGTAAAAATAAATTCAATGAAAAAAAAAACAATGACCGTGATAATAACTATGATAACGATAAAGAATGGGCTAGTGTGCTTAAAAAAAGAATGATACTGTTGATGATGATAGTGATCGTAAAAACATTTTTAAAGCAATAAACGAAAAAAAATGTTTCATGAAAATAAAAGGTAATGAGTCTGGTGATGATTCGGTGTTATGATTCATGATTTACAGAGTGTTAAGCAAAGCAGGATTCACTGTAATGAACGAATACCAATCAAGAGGACGTTGGCCAAAGTAAAGATCAGCGGCCGTGTGTGTGCAGCATGATGAGCTCCGCGGCATATGAGCGGCGGTACATTCATAATTAATAGCAGTTAATGAAGCCCTCAGTATGTATCTCAACACGTCGCTCACTAATATGTTTGAGTTATGGGAGGGCGATACAACGATTAATAGAGTCTTTTGTCTTTATTACCTGTGATGTGCTGTTCGTTCACAGCACTAAGCACTTTCCATTTACTTCACCTCTTGCTACAGTAAAATAAGGTAAGGGAAATAGAAATATAGTAAACGGAGACGTCAGACAGACTTTGCAAGGAACGTATTTCATGACTGGTAATGATAGGGGTGAAGATAATGATAAGAATGATGATGGCTTGATGTGACCAGTGTTAATGCGACTGTCATCCGCAGTCCAAATGAACACGCCAGCACGTGTGATAAGGCTGTTCGTGCACGGCGCTCGATAAAAGTGTTGTGATGATGTCTGTCAGGGTCACCCCTGCACATGATCTACTTGTGCTACACTGAGTGGCACTGTCCCTCCAGAAATCTGTTATTAAAGAAACTACTTCAAATTTACCCTGTTTAGGTTTTGGATGACCACAGCCTATCAAACCTCCCCTCCCTCTTTCCTCATCCCTTTCTTCAGTGCACGTCTCTCTACCTTTAAGTCACCGGGAAATCCAGGCTACTGGGGCAAAGCAAATGCAATTCAGTGTCTCCCACAGACACATAAATGGGGAGGACTGTGCCATGAAATGGCATCCAACACCCGACTATGCCAAATTGATTTCGTAGATCTCAGGAAATAGAGATTTTCTACACAAAGCAAAATATTCAGCTAAGATAAATGGACAAAATACAACGCGGACGGCAGCGAGGCAGGGGTGGCGGAGGCAGCAGTTAGCAGAGGGGACACTTGCCTGTCTCTCCCTCCCCGCCCTTTCCGTCCCCTCCAGCTGACGTCAGTAAACAGAGATCAGCTGCCCGGCGAACAGGGAGAGGGAGAGGGAAGGCAGCCAGCTCAGCCTCTTATACGTCGGTTGGTAAACATTTTCCATTAGATTACCTGTCCATTAAAAAATCTCATTAAGGTAGCGATGGTGGCGCCGCTCCTACGGTGGAGCAGGTATTGTGGTGTGGCGCGGTGGAGGGTGAAGTGGTGGCGGGATGGTGTGAGAGGCGCGAGTCCGCCACTGATTGGGTGATGGTGAGAGTGGTGCGGCATAAAACAGCCGGGATGTGGTGGCGGTGATGGTGATGGTGGTGGAATGCCGGTAGTGGCGGTGGTTTGGAGTGGCGCGCTATACAGGGGCGGTTATGGAAGAGGTGGTGGTGGTGGTTGTGGTGATGGTGTTAGGGGTGACAGAGTTGATGGAGTGGTGATGACAGTGATAAAAAATAATGCTTACATTTGGTTGTTGTGGGAAGGATCAACAGAAGGCGACTCATACATACCTGAAAAGAGAGAGAGGGAGGCATGTAAATATAAAACACATCTACACAACAACCACAACAGCCCCGCTAACCTACATCCATCCCTCTGTTTTCTGAATCCCCGCGCGCTGGAACGAAAGCTTTATGCATCCGTAGGGAGAAATAACGGAAAACACTGAACAATAAATTATACAAAGAAATGCTTTGGACCTGCTGTGCCCAGACGCATGTAAACAAAGAGACAACAAAGGGTAAAGTTCTTTGTTTGGGCGGCTGGTGGGTGAGGGCGGGGCAGCAGCAGCAGCAGGACCGCGCGCCTCTCCCCTCACAGCCTCACCATTTCCATGACAACATCGCCACCGCTGCTCTCTGTATCGTTACGGATTTTTTTTTTTTTTTTTTTTTCAAACGTCCAATGGCAAAAAATGTTTTTGTTTTGTGGCAAAAATCAGGACGCAAAATGAAAAACGCAATATATTTTAAAGGCTTGATTTGCATGGCTGATTAGGAGGAGGAAGTGCAGCGGACGCGATCTGGACAGCCTTGCCTGATACACATGCACACACGAACGCATGCACGCCAACAGGCAGGCACACTAGAGTACAGAAACGCACGCACATTTATGCCTACTTAAACATACACACACATACACATACACGCGCGCGCACACACACACACACACACACACACACACACACACAGTCAAAACATGGTCCTCGTTTAAGTTAGAGATGAGCACAACACGATAAGCAATTTGTTTGCATCTCTCTCTCTCTCTCTCTCTCTCTCTCTCTCTCTCTCTCTCTCTCTCTCTCTCTCTCTCTCTCTCTCTCTTAGTCCTTCAAAGCCTCCCTAAATTCATGGATCTGTGAAACAAAATGCTCATATCAGATGTTCCAGAAAATAACACAAAAAGTTATTTACGGTCAATCAGTGTAAACATAAAGACAAAAGAACGACTCCTAAGATTACAATAACTACCTCACGTGATTCCAGACCATTCAGCGAAACTTTATACAGGACCAAAGGCCGCCGGTCTGGATTTAGTCTGGTCAGCTTCCATCCCATGCCACGGCGTCCTCGAAGTGATCCTTCCTCACTCTCGCTTAAAGTCCCTCGGGGCACCGACCCCTGGACATCTCAGGGACCAGCGCTCCCGTGTATGTCGGTAACACCATCCTGTGATGCCTGTTAGCGGCGTGAGTGGCTGCCTTACAAGCCACGCCTGTGACCACCTCCATGACATTTCGTGGCCCATTTGTGACCAGCAAGCAGCATATTCCCGCCTTCACAAGCCTCCGTTCCGTTCATTGCATCCGGCAGCGGTATTCAGCCTGCAGTGGTGTTTGGCAGCCTCCTGGCCGGTACATGGCTCGCCTTGCAAAGTGCAGATTCACTGGCTGTGCCCATAGTATTCAGGGTCCCGGGGCAACACGTCACTGTTATCTTGCAGGCCACTAATGTTTCATCACTATGCATGAGCAATTAGGTATGCGCAGGGGCGAGCGTGTCATCAGCAGGGGGAGGGGGCGTCTGTCATTATGGGCTGGACAAACACTATTATTGGTGCCTCGCCCCAGACCCGCCCTCCGATACCACCATGTCCCACAACGCACACGCTCCGTTGAGTGTCCTCGTCGCTCCAACTACATTGGACTCGTGTATGCAAAATTCACGACACGGTTTTTGCCGGCGGAGAGTGAGAGGTGAGGGACGGGGCGGTGCAATCATCTGCTCAAAGCGCATCAGCGTCCAGCGCCACTAATGGAGCACAAAGGCGCCACCTCATCGCTGCCTGGCTGACACACACACTGCTGGTCCTCGCTGTACACACTCATTAATCACGCTAATACCGGTGTGTAGATACCGCGATGGGACATAAACACTCACCACCTTCTTTTCATGACTTGAACGGTTCTATTTATACGTGTAATACAGGACGCGTCACTCATACAACACTCTTTAATGGAGGCACGCATGTGAAGAAGTCATCATGCTCTGCCTCGGGAATGTGTAAATCATTGCACAGCAGCCGCTCTCTTCAATCCCTGTAGTAATGGCGGTGTTAGTGGTGGCGGTCACACTAATAATAAAGGAAAAAACCCTTACCCCTACATATTACTATATACATTTTAAAGTTCTTCGGGAGATAGGAGTCAGTGTGTGTGTGTGTGTGTGTGTGTGTGTGTGTGTGTGTGTGTGTGTGTGTGTGTGTGTGTGTGTGTGTGTGTGCGCGTGTGTGTGTATGTGTGTGTGTGTGTGGTGTGTGTGTGGTGTGTGTGTGTGTGTGTGTGTGTGTGTGTGTGTGTGTGTGTCCTCTAAAAGGCATTCTGACCAATCCTTGATCACGCAAAGGTTTTTTTCTTCGCTTTTATCGTTCAATTTCTTTCTTTCTTCCTCCTCCTCCTCCTCCATTGCCTTTTCCATATACACCTCCTTTTACTTCTCTTCCTCTTCGTCCTCTTCTTCATGATTCCCATTCTCTATCAGTGATCCTTCCATTTTTACTCCTTTCCTACATGTTTCTCTTCTTCCCTATCTTTCCCCTGTGCGTGCTCCTCTTCCTCTTCCTCTTCCTCCTCGCATCACTCACCTCATCACGTCCCTCCTGAAGGTTCATTCCTGTCTTCCCTCTCCACCGTCCCGTGTTCCCCACATGTCCTCAGCCTCGTGTCCTTCTGGTAATCCCCAATCAAATTACTTTCCTCACTGTCTTATACTTTCATCTATTTCCTCACATTTTTTTTTTTTTTCCATGTAGTGTATACCTACTTTATTTTCATCTAGATTTCTGCATTATGTTAGAGAATGGTATGTCTATTACTATTTGACTTTCTGACTTTTATAATTATTTCTATCATTTTGAAGCGTTCAACCAAATGGTATATTTCTTAGCTCAGTGTATTTTTCATTCACTTTTTTCTACCTTCTAGGCTGCTTTGAGTTAAAGTATTATGTTTCAACAACCTACACCAGTACATCACTACACTACTCTTGTCACTGTAATCCACACGTACCAGCAGAGCACAGTACAACAACCCGCTAATGCTTTCCCCGTCCATCCCATTAAGTCTGCAATCACTCTGCGTATTAAGATCAACAAAAGGAAAATTCATGACACGTGCGAGGCAGCGCTGAGAGCATCACTTCCCCTGTTAAGTCCTGTTCATCCCCGAGGCCACCGTCAGGCTGATGCTGCCCTACTTATCCCCAAGCCGCCCCTGGAGCAACCTGTCCCTGTCCCGGGGTGGTGGTATTCAGGAGATGGATGAGAGGACAAGGGATAATTAAAAGCATGTAAGTGATGTTTGTACAGGTGATTCATTTTGTTGTTCTTCTCTTTTATGAGTAAGGGATATGTATGCTGTAGTGTGTGTGTGTGTGTGTGTGTGTGTGTGTGTGTGTGTGTGTGTGTGTGTGTGTGTGTGTCCATATCACATCCAAATTATCAATCAAGCGTTACTACATTTTTGAGAATCAACAATAAAAATCAATTTGCATTTTCACAGTACACGTCGCTCTCATTCCCAGTATGAAGTGGCGAGGTATCCCAATGCCAAGCACCTCGACTCTTCGACATGACATGAATGCCTCAATAAAGGATCGAACACTACTAATGGGGATTCGAACTTTATCGCATCGCTCATATTTGCCATAAAAATTCATAAACACATTTTCTCCTATTTTGGTTTTGTATCAGTGGAACTTAAAGATACAGAGGTGGTAGAGGGGTTGCAACACTACTGGTAAGAAACACAGCTTCAAAACATTGCCTTTCCATTTCCTCTTATTCCCATGTGATAAGGATTTAAAGGTCAAGGTTAAGATGAAGATATTTTTCTTTTAGTATAGTTTTCTCCATACTATCTGACTTTTCTATAAAAGAATAGCGTGTAAAAATAAGACGCAGAGAGAGAAAAATGTTGGAGTACTTTTTTTTAACTTCAACTACTCTCTTGTCTGACTGCGCATTCGACACGGAAGATTTCTTTGGAGTTCCGAGTAAAAAAAATACAGAAAAACTGAAGTAAAAACCCAAGAGCTGGTGGGTTGGTGACGCTGATCAACTCACAGTAATATTCCCCGTCACGTTCTGCTGCCTCAGTTTCGAGACAAATTGGTCATGAAAGAAGCTTTACAGTTTGGGTTCTTGTCAAGACCTCACTCCTCCTGCCCTCAATCGCTCCCCGGCCACGCCCCCAGCCACGCCCTGCCGCACTCACCCATGCTACTCCCGCGAGGTCGGCCGCCATCTGCCCCTCCGCCCCTTCCACTCCCCCCCCACCCCCCCCGCCCCTATTGTCTCTCCCGGAGGCTCTGAATTGCTTTGCATTTTATGGAGGTGCGCGGGTCGTCTTACGGGTTCTTTCACCTTGCCTCCGGAATATTCTTTGACGTGTGGTGGGTGTTGCGTGTTACGTATTGGGTGTTGTTGGGTGTTGGGTGTTGGGTCCGCGCCCCCCACCACCGCTGCGCCCAACACTGAGACAGGACTAGCTCGGGCACTACGTTGTACTATATGTTTTCTAAATACAATGTTGCTGCGCTGATTTTATTTTGTGTGTTTTAGGTGATTTTTTTAAAGTTTATAATTTTATCCGTTATCTTCAGAATAATCAAAACAGAAGGTTATTTCATGTCTATGTCCTCTCTCTCTCTCTCTCTCTCTCTCTCTCTCTCTCTCTCTCTCTCTCTCTCTCTCTCTCTCTCTCTCTCTCGTACATGTGTTTCATCTCACTTTTCTCTTCACAGGAGGAGATGCAGCGCTAACATTAACAGAACTCGTAGTCTGGCCCTCATACACCTCTGCCAGATGCACTTTAGTATTACATTAGCCTGACTCACTCCAGCAGACACGGGGAGAAGAGATAGACACTCTGGAGCTCCCTACCTTAAAATACTTCTCTAACTTGACTCATTGCTTCTCCTTTAGGGACGGGCACCTGAGTGGGCCTATCTTTTTTATACATAATTTGTTCCCTTGGCCAGAGCATCTTTTACATTAACTAAAGATATATATACACACATGGACAGAGATCTAAGCGAACATATATAAAAACTGAAATATTGACAGACAAAAGGAAGAAACAAACAGAGAACCAGATGGAGAAATACGCAAATATGCACAAAAACGAATCAAACGACCCACTTAGACAACAGACAGAAGATACACAGGCTAATAGACAAATAGATTGAAGCGATACACGAAACAAATACACGAAGGAACTCACACAGATAGACAGAAGCAGACACACAGACAAGACAGGTGACCACGCCTCCTCCACACTGATGACCACCCAGACCCTCACGCATCGATACTCCTCATATTCTGTCAATTTGTAGCCGCCGCCTCCTGACACACACACCCAATTTGCAAGACACGAAGACCCACACAACAGTGACGCAACCAATACCTCGGTGACTCCCCGCGTCTGTCCTCCAGCTCACATACACTGCTGTGGCCTTGACTCAAGCTGTACTGCCACTGCAAGGACGCTCAAGGTGGTGATGAACGGAAGGGAGCTTTCCTCAGGTCCAAATTCAAGTCAGGCGGGACCATTTGTGTTAAACGGTAACTACTGATACTATTGAGCAGTTTTTTTCTGTATTTCCAATGATGATAAGGTTAGTAATGGTGATGATAAAGCAGTAGTAGTAGTAGTAGTAGTAGTAGTAGTAGTAGTAGTAGTAGTAGTAGTAGTAGTGGTAGTAGTAGTAGTAGTAGTAGTAGTAGTAGTAGTAGTAGTAGTAGTAGTAGTAGTAGAACAAGAAGAAAGAAGAAGAGGAGGAAGAGAAAAAAAAGGAATGAAAGTTTCAGGGCAAAAACCTTTCCGGTGTTGATAGTAAAAGACTTCGTACAGCTTTCAGGATGTTAATGATGAATAAACGCAAAAATATCTTTTAAAGAATTCGTTCTTCTTCCGAACCTCTTTCTTGCAATATATGTAAATCCGAAGCGTACAAAGAGGGACAACCTTTTTCAACATTAACAACAGAAAAAGCATATGCTGATAGGGTTATAATCTCTTCCTTATCTGTGATTCATTATTCCTCTTCGTTCCTCCAACTTGGACCATCTCTTTCTCCTCCGCTCCTCTCTTCCTCCTGCTCCTTCCTGCCATTTACTCCTTTCTTTCCTCCCCTTCCACCAATCTCCATTATCCTCTCGTCCTCCCCCACCCCTCCTAATCCACCCCACCCTCCTCCAGGCTTTCCCAGTCAATACTTGGCAAAGGCTCAATATTTAACCTCCATATTATTTAATCTGATTCTCAATGTTATCGTGACAACACATGACAGATACCCAATAGTTTTTGATTGGATGGCTTTCCGAACGACGAGATGACAACCTTATTACAGGGATGACTCAACACACGCGATTAAGGAGTACAAGTGAGATCCTTTGATGACAGTAGGCGAGTGAGTGCTGGGATCTGGGGAAATAATGATGGAAAGTGGAAATGGATAAAGAGAATTAACTAACAGATGGAAATATGTATGAAAATCCTTTGCTGACTATATTAAAAAAGTTATGACAGAGGGAAATAATGACAAAAAAAAGAGTGAATCTAGAACTAGGTTAAATGAATTGGATGTCATTAAATCGTGGATTATTGGACTTTGCTGTCTTTCACGAGCACGGTTTTGAGATATTCTATGTATGATTAGTGGAGCTTTCATGGGTTTATGAATGCATATTACTTGCAAAACTATGACAATATGTTTGAAAATATGCATGATAATCCTATAAATGACTACCACTGCTGCCTATTAAATGCGAAAAAGAGTGACAAAAGGTTGAATGTGATCACAAGTTCTGCGCAATTCCACGAAGACGGTTTAGGAAAGAAGTCTTAGATGAGTAAATTAACTTTCGATACTAGGACATGTTTTCATACTTATTTTGCTTATCATTTGTTTGTTTATAAAGCTTCAGAAATACATGTGGGGATTAAAATAGTACTGACTCTGGCCATTAATTTTCTGGCCTCCATATACAATTCCTAATATTAATAAAATCGTTTAATCACACTCAAAAACCAAGATAAACATGTAATCCAGTACTGAAGGGAATAATAACACAAAATATAGAACTCAATGGGAAGAAATAGGAAATATCTATAGCGTTGAAAGTACAGGAAGGGACATATGGTATAGTGTACATGGTCTTTGCGCTCTTCTACGTCTAATTGGTCTTTAAGTCTATGGGGGGCGACATCCTTAACCTCGGGAAACAAGACCACTGGGATATCTTGAATTGGCACAGTTTTCCAACACCAGGTCTCCCCAGGTACCCATTTATCGACTACCACGGGGGAAGAATGAGTAAATGAGTGAACCGTGCTCCCCAGTCTAGATTTGAACTGGTATACGTAAATTAAAAAAACAAACAATATGTCAGCACGCAACAGAAAGCGCTTGAAATTAATATAAAAGTAGGTATCCTCATAAAAATCATCCTACAACGAGATAAAAAAAGATGTAAAAATTGCAAGTTTCTAAACACACACGAGGGAAATAATGAATGCACAAAATTATGGAGCACACAAAAGGAAGGAAAATACGCAGGGGAAGCACGCACGCACTCATACACATCCCAAACTACGGGGAAAAATAGTACAGGAAAGAATGACCCAACATACTCTCTCTTATGCTATTCCATCCCTGCTGTGCTGCGAACCCTAGAACCCTGGAACCCTGGAACCCTGGAATCCTGGAAAACACAACCCCACACGACAACTATTTCCCTTAACCCTCTCCCTTACCCCTTACCTCACCGCACCACTGATTCCAATGTCAACCCCCGGAACCCTGAACCCTGAACACCAAACCATCTCATCTTTAACCCCCAAAACATTAACTAATTAGTAGCCCACACGATCACTATTTCCCTCAACCCTCTCCCTTCCCCCTTTCCTCACCGCACCACGTACCCCAATGTGAACCCCTGGAACCTGGCCCCTGAATACACACACCACCTCATCTGACCCCAAACCTCCAACCCTCCCAGCTTTCCCCCGACACACGCACGCACACTCCCTCCCCCCAGCTTGCCCGAGGCCCTACTGTTTTGTTGAGAGGATGCAAAACAATAGGAATAAAATCGGGTTATCATTTGAGCTAATTATGGACGTGACAGCTCCTATCCTGCTCCCTGTACCAGTGCGGCCTGTGATAGGAATCCAAATTGGCCAAATTTTACAGAGCTATCAAACTTCGGCCGTTTTAGGTTTTGATGGAATTAGCTCAGCCTACAGAGAGAGAGAGAGAGAGAGAGAGAGAGAGAGAGAGAGAGAGAGAGAGAGAGAGAGAGAGAGAGAGAGAGAGAGAGAGACAGACAGACAGACACAGACAGACAGACAGACAGACAGACAGACAGACAGAGAGACAGACAGAGAGACGAACAGACAGACAGACAGAGAAACAGAGAGATAGAGACAAGAGGCAGACAGACAAACAGACAAACAGACAAGAGTCAGGAAATAAATACAAATCCAATGAAAATAAAAGAACAAGGACCATGAAACAAAAGGAAACAAATAACAATAAAGCGAGTGACAACACCAATGCAACAAAAACAACACGGAAGAAGAAGCATACCAAAACAGAAGCAGAGGGAAGGCGAGGTGTTTGTCAGTGAGCAGCACCAATAACAACACTCAACACTCACCCCTTCAAAACGCAGGCGAGAGCTCATCTACATAAGAGCCTAAGAGAGTCTAGACAGAAAACAGCTGTTCCTTGGAGCCCATTAGCAAGCATGTTACTGGCAAATGGAAAACCGTGAAATTAAAAGAGATTCCTCCACCACTGAAGGATGATGAGAAGGGAGGAAGGCCTGGCGGGATGACGAAGGACGGGGAGTGAAGGAGACACGCCACAGAGTAGAGATCCAAGAAGTTTGCTTTCAATTTATCATCAGCTACATTTCCAGTCCTCGTGTGTGTGTGTGTGTGAGTGTGGCGAGTTTATTCCGAAGAGTCTTCCTCCAAATTCTTATCGCATGGAGGGCTTCTAAGGCGAGGAGGAGGAGGAGGAGGAGGAGGAGGAGGAGGAGGAGGAGGAGGAGGAGGAGGAGGAGGAGGAGGAGGAGGAAGAAGAAGAAGAGGAAGAA
>CM035214.1:4598062-4606703 GCA_020233015.1 Callinectes sapidus | reverse complement strand
AAGAAAAAGTGAGAGGAAGGGATGGAGAGCAGAAGAAAAATGGAATTCGATAAGGAGGAACGAAATGATTGATAAAAAAGGTTAAAAATAGAATAAAACTCCCTTTTTAGAATGTCTGGACGCTGAGAAAAGCTCCTTCCGAATAACTAGTTTATAATTAATCGCCACGTGGATGCTCGTAAAGGTAGATGAGAACGTTCAGTCACAGAGCTCCTCCTGCTTCCATTACACTCCTCATTGATCTCTTCAATCTCTCAATGCTTGCTATCTCTTCGGCGAAATAACACTACTCTTTTTCTCTTTATCTATGCTTTTAACTGTTTATCTTATGAATTTCACTCTTTTATTAACTCTAAACTGAACTGGAACTGGAAGCGTCTCTCTTGTTACATTCGTGAAAGTCCTATTGTATATATGTTTTCATAAGTAAATCAGAAAATGAGGAAAACTGCCAGAGGCTGTTAGACTTATTCGTGACAGTCACCACCAAGACGAGTGTAAAACAACCGAACAAAAAACTAAATAGCAAATCGAGTAATTATCTATTCACTCAGCCACACTCGTATTTAATCACTGATATGTGCAATTTAATAAGTATACAGATATATAACAGACTAACTCTCTAATCAACTAAACTGAAATAAACTGAAATAACAACACCACCTTGAGATTCTCCCACATGAGAGGCAGCAGAAGGCTGGCGCGAGGCACAGCGCACCGCCTTACTACAGCACAATGGGTGGACAAAGGGCAGCGGCGGGCAGGAAGCGAAGGGCAGCAGCTTTGTGTTGTGGAGTGAGGAGTGAGGAGGTCCTTGCTGCCAGAACAATAGCCGGCCTGCACACACCACACATACACACAAAGAGGCTTAGTATTACTGTGTCCTTACCGCCTCGCGCTCTACGATGGAGGGTCTTATTCATAATTAAATTCAGTTGACTCTCCGTGGAGTTTCAAAGTTTATGTCAATAATATACACGTATATATATATATATATATATATATATATATATATATATATATATATATATATATATATATATATATATATATATATATATATATATATATTAATCACTGATTATTATCAGCAATTAGTGTAGCTAGCGTAGATTTTTTTTTTATATATTCACCTGCGTTATACAGTTAGCTCGTGTGTCTCTTATTCATTCATGTGTAAAGTACAGTTATATTAACGTGCCGTCAAGGCTCAGACCAGAGCCAGTAATCAAAGAGAACATATATATACACCAAAGAGAATACACACACCTTCACTCCAAGTTTCCTCACCACCTTCCCCAGTCAGTCAGTCATTTATTCACTTCAGACTCATGAAGCAAGAAATGATTCACCCTTGCTCGTGTTTCCCGGCTCTGAGTCACTCCCTGATGAAAGTCACACCTGCCTCCACTAATCAGGTGTCTCATTCACAGGTGCGCCTCTCTTCCTTTTACAGACGCTTCACATTTTTTCTCTTCCCTGGAGCGCTACTTGGGCTAACACGCCTTCCAATAAACTTAATCAAACGCTACCCGTGCGCGAAGAAAAACGGATAAAAACAATACAATTAAAAAGGATTCAAATTTACGACGGCACAGGAAGGGAAAAATGTAAGAATTAAAGGAAAATGGAACACATACATAAATGAACAAAAAAAAATGCTACATGTTACAACGGAAAACCCATAAGGGTAAAAAACAAATTAAGACTTCCGGTAACAAAACACAAAAGATAGGATACACTCACAAAAAAACAGCCAAAAAAGGAGAGAGAGAGAGAGAGAGAGAGAGAGAGAGAGAGAGAGAGAGAGAGAGAGAGAGAGAGAGAGAGAGAGAGAGAGAGAGAGAGAGAGAGAGAGAGAGAGGAGGAAAGAGGGAAGAGAACTACGTGGAGTCTAATAATTGATTTACCAGTAATTGGCTCAGGGGAAATTAAATTAGTTGGGAGAGTCACAATACGATGAATTAGACGGAAGATAAGATTAGAAGCATTTTGAGATGAAGCCGAGGAGCAAGAGGAGGAGGAGGAGGAGGAGGAGGAGGAGAGGGAGGGAGAGAGAGAGAGAGGGTGAGTCTGGAAGGAGACAAGAAGTGGAGGAGCCATTACCTTTTTAATTCGTGAAGGAGAGACGCGGAGACACCCAAGGACTCGCCACCACGATGAGGAGACGAGGAGACGAGGAGAGCATCCAGACAAAATAGTGAAATTCTCTCGTGATTTTTCCCCCTGACAGGAACGTTGATAGGCGACGTGATGACGTGATCTGCCTGGAGGTGACGTGGTGATGTGGTGGTGGAATGTGAGATGTGGTGACCCGGCATGCCGCAGTGTAATGAGGCAGGAAGATGAGCGCCACGAGGACTGCCTGGCGTGACGTGACGGCTCGGTGAGATTGAAATCGGAGCCACGCTGGGAGGGAGATGATGTACTGTTGACGATTATGAGATGAGAGAATTAATGGAAATGTTTAATTCTCGGTGAACAAGATAATGGCACGCATAAAACGTCAATTATCACATTTCATAAGGACACTGACAGAGAACATAAGAATATGGTTAATACGTTAAACAATTGATTGAATCGATTATCATACTCATCATGCGGTTTCTCAAGCTATTCATTTTTTCATCTTCTCTTAACCTGCCATCGTAATCTTTTGTTATGTATTATATTTCAAATCAATCATGTAAACTTATAAATTCTGACCACAGCTCTACAGTGTTGCGCTTAACTGATAATTTTACCAAGGCTCATTACAGTTTCATAGTGACAGAGAAAGCGTTCCCTCCCATCCCAGGCTGGCGCCATCTGACCTCGCTGCCGTGGAGGTGATCCAATCAATTTTCCAATGGCAGGAGAGATCCTCCAGTAACAACAACGACCACAACATATTATAACACATCCATACTGGAACACTAGATACGTGTTGGGATTTGCCTCTTCGACACCCTACACAGAAGGAACACAAGCCTAAACATTAAAAAAGAAACATTCAGAAAAATAAATGGAAAAGTCAACAAACATTCATCTATCACACAACCATGTATAAACAAATCAACACACTGAAGGAAAAAGTGTGCAAATCTGATGTAAAAAAAAGGAGACCAATTTGTCGGTGTGGTAAGCAAAGAAGGGCGAGGATTAAGCTTCCTTCATGACCAAAGTGACATAATGACAGACGGTGCCATCAGAGGCAGTGTCACGCGAACCCTCACAACACCTATAAAAAAAAAAGGACGGGCGAGGGGAAGGCTCAAGTCCTGGCGTTCCCGTCCACAAGGTTCAGTGTTCCTTGCTCGCCTGGAGTGAATAAAAATCCATACGTAGCACTGATTAAATTTAACATTTCTTAATCAGACGAGTTTGTTTGGAGAGGAAGCTGGCAAGGGGAGGAGACGCGTGTAGCCTGAAGGGATGGTGAAGGCACTTGATAGGCGGCGCACGGCTCGGGGACGGCAACAGATCGCCTCATAGCGCCAGAAAATGAAAGGCCCGCAATCTCCAGACCCAAACACACTCGAGCGTCTTCCAGCACTGACGCATATAAATAACAGGCAGTAAATGTAATGTTTACTTAATACAGGGAAACGGCGCACAAGAACATACTTATATGAGAAGAAAGATATGCTAGATGACTCAACACAAATGCACGTCATTAATAACACGTGATAGCCGCCACAAAATTCTCTACCTCGACCTTTCTCTATTTTTTTCATAAGGACGAGATGATTACTTTGTACCCCTACCACCACCACCACCACCACCACCACCACCACCACCACCACCACCACCACCATCACTTCTCCCATCACTACCACCATTATCATTACTACGACATCGAAAGAAAAAAATGCTAACTTTGACGTAATATGTAACAGAATTTAATTATACGAAGGAACTATGTGTTATCATTATCAGCATTGTAGTTAGTAATTCCGCTAAAATTATGACCAAAGAAGGAAACAAAGTAAATGAAAACTAAAATAAGAAATAAGTATAAATAAACTAAAATACTAAGAAAAGAATCCTGGAAAAACTAGAAGTATGCAGTCCTTCCCATTTTCTTAATTTCTGCACATTCACGCAGACGACAACTTCAGGTTAAAAATCAGGTGCTGTAAAATATAAGTGTCATAAATCAGTGACTTAATCCCTTTCCTCCTGACAGAAAACATGCTTCCCTTCTCCCCTCCACGCTTGTGTCGCTTTCCTCCCCAAGAAGTATACATTCCAGCTTACGGCAACTTCTGGCAGAATTCTGGTGTTGTAAAAGAAAGGGAAAAAATGAGCGGCATAAATCATCGTTATGGCGGCAAGAACAACCTCAGTTATTCCCAAACATTTTTCTACCACTTTACCTGTACACAGAACACCTCACTTCTGTACCTTTCCCTTCCCTTCTCAACTCCCTCTTGGCTCGCTCCTTATGCTCACCAACACACGTCAACTACACACACTTCCTCTGACCCTCATTGTTCCACCTCACCCTTCTTTGCTTCTCTACCCCCACATAATGCCACACTTCACCCCTCTGTTGTGCCTCACCCTTCGTAACTCCCTCTCTGCTCCCTCTTAATGCCACACTCCACCCTGCCTCCACTCAACGTTCCAACAACCTTCCGTACCTCACTTCTCCCCCGCCACAAAATAGACCACAGTTCTTAGGTACGTACTTTCTCTTCCTTTCTCTGCACACATTCCTGAAGCAGATGGACAAAGGGGTGACATATGCCGCAGCTTAACAGTGGACGACAATTTCTCCGTCACTGGCACACAGGAATATCAACGTGGCTTTTCTTACTTGTTCCATGATTTATCTTATGTCAGACACACTTGGGTTGCGAGATTCAAATTAAAACGAAATTATTACAGTGACACGCTGAGGATATTCAATGTGACTTTTTTTATTTGCAATGTGAGATTCTACTCCAACATAATAGGAATAGAACAAAATGTTTCCCAATTGTTAAATAAGAACATAAAAAGACAAAAAATATGGAAAACAGCAAGATTTTTTTTTCAGGTTCACACGTATTAGTCGCCATATCAAATAAACCTCTCTATTTCCACTTACAAACTTCATTCATAAACCAGTGTAATCTTTTGAAAAAGCCGGCAATATGTACAAATAAATATGATTCCATATTTTATTCCATATGATTTACGTCACTTATTCATTCTAGTTAATCTTTTACCAGCAAACACACTTAGTAATCTTGATCAAAGTGTTTAACATATGTATATACGCGTTCCCTTATTACTGTAATAGTTAAGGAAAAAAACTAATCTAAGTTTTCTATATAAAAAAAATACAGGAAATATCACTTACCCTTGTCATATCACATAAAACTGACTGTCGGAATATGTATCTTTTAACAGGAATAGATAAGATTATTGTTAATCATTATGTCTAGCATGGGAATTTTGTATTTGAATGTGCTTGTTAACCTGTTCGCCCTGCACTGCCTCACATGCCAGGCCATCTGAACCCTCGCAAAGCACGGCAGGAATACAGAAACAAGTCCCTAATTACTCTATACAATGCATCAACAATACGCTCCTGTCACCAACACACCGTTCCCACATCAGTCATCATTATTTTCATTACAGAACAAAACATTACACGAGTCCCGCCGCTCCCCATTATTACCTTCATTCCTTGCACCGTCCTAACAATTGCCCCATCGCTCCTCCCATCACCTCGCCTCGCCTCACCTTCCCTCCCCCTTCGCCCCATCACAACAATCGTAATGCCCCGCCCACCACCACCATCAGCGTCTCCATTACTACCCTCCCCTGACGTACTCCCCATCACTACTCTATACAACCACCATCACGCCCTCATTATCACCCCCTTTCCACCCGATAACAACCACCGCCACAATTCTACTGCTCCCCTCTCCCCAGTACCGTCTCCTCCCGCCACCACAACTAGTAGCCCAATTGCTATTCTCAACACCCCCCTCCCCCACCTCTGCGCTCCTCAATTTTATCACCGCGCCACAATCTCCACAGCAACCTCCGTCCTGGCAGAGTTACCATTACCTTGAAATAAAACCACAGCAAAAGGCAGAACAACCGCCGCGTTGGGGGAAAAATAGGGTGAAATGAAAGCGGCGAAAGGCACAAATAGTAGAGGCAAAGGCAATTGGGTTAACGGACATGCCGGAGAGAAGCAAGTACGTCGACTGGCGCACCCACACTGACACACACACACACACACACACACACACACACACATGATAGAAGAAAAAACAGTACCATTTTTGTCCTTTCTTAAAAATTCTGTTGTGCTAAAAAATAATACTTTAAAAATTCTAATATTTAGGCAACATTCTGCAGCGCTGCGACGGAAAAATTCTAAAGAAATTTCCTTAACAAAATATTAACCAACACGCACGGAGAGGAGGAGGAGGAGGAGGAGGAGGAGGAGGAACACGCTACGTAAAACATGAATGAAAATTGAAAGAAAACAAAGATAAAACAAGAGAGACACACTAACACCATTGGAGACTGAAAGAACCAAGAACGCGTCCCTATCAGATCAAAACAGCGAAACTTTCTCCCACACGTGTCATCACCACAGAGAGAGAGAGAGAGAGAAACACAGGTAAAGTAGCTAGTCCCTCCTTCAAGTGAACGCTTTCTACTCTCTCTCTCTCTCTCTCTCTCTCTCTCTCTTTCTCTCTCTCTCTCTCTCTCTCTCTCTCTCTCTCTCTCTCTCTCTCGCTGCTGTACCGTGCGTGCGACCACATCCCGAAGAGCACCTGGCGAGCGGCGAACCTTAGGCACTGGAACACTCATAAAAGCTCTCGAGTACGAAGAATTCTGGTGGCACGAACGACGGGGCCGGATATGATGCCATTTGCGATCTCGTCAGGGAAAACTGCTCCTCTACGGTAGTCGCTCCCCACCCCTCTCCCCCGCCGCCCCGCCCCCGCCCCCGCCCCCGCCCCCATCCCCGCCCCCGCCCCGATGGAACTGGGAGGTAGTGTAGGAAGAGACGACGAGAGAACTTCAAGAGAAAGGTTAGGTGGCGAACACAGTAAGGAAAAGGAATAAGTAAATGTAAGATGTGACGAAGGACGGTGGTTAGGGGGAGGGGGGGTAGGGTTGGGAAGATGGTGAAAGGTATTAGAAAGCCGTTATCGAAGGGAAGGAAACGATAATGTTGGGAAGGGCAAGGGAGGGGAAAAGAGAGGACGAAAGAACTGGTGAGGTCATTGGGGAAGGAGAAGACGGGGACCAGACGGAAGGGAGTCCAAGGGCAGAGGCCATAAAAGATAAGAGGAAATGGAAGGATGTTACAGATAGAGAGAGAAAAAATAAATTAATCCAGTCGTTAGTGTAAAGTATGATGCCGGTGAATCAGCTTAGCAGTGGTGGTGCCCGGATCACCCCTCGACCCTCCTTCCCTACTCGCGGCTCAGCAAACTTATACACAAGGAAGCTCTTATGTGTTCTCGGCTCAGATGTCTTTGTACGAAAAAAAAGAAGGAAAAGATGAAAAAACAGAAGTTTTAAAGAGTTGAGACATTAATTACAGAGAAATATTCGTAGATGAATGAAAAGCGTTAGGTAATAATGTACCACTACACAAAAATAATAAATAACAAGTGAATAGATAAACGTTAGCATAAAAACGTTTGTAATATGAGACATTAATTACAAAGCACATACATAGATGAATAGAAAGTTAGGCAACATATTCAAGTCTGCAGATGACTGTATATAAAAGTAATGCATAACTAATTAGCTATGTATATTATTTTCTTATAAAGAAAGAAAACTTTTGTATGAATACCTATTTCAATTTCTTCATTCTATAAATTACCGATGCTATACGATAAAAAAAAAAACGCCTTATCACCCATTACATGACATCACAGCCTCCAAAAGTACTTGTGCCGACATGAAAATGATAATCCAGTAACGAAACCCTTCAGGAAAAAAATATATATATACTTTGTACTCGAAACAAAGAATCGAAAGAAACTATTTGCAGTAATCGAAAGTTAATCAAAATAATAGAGCGAGAGCGAGAGAGAGAGAGAGAGAGAGAGAGAGAGAGAGAGAAGGGAAAAGGGTTGAGGCTGACAGGACTGCAGCATCTCTAAGAAGTTAAGGCGCACACCCTCGACAGCACCAACACATTTAATCCAGCAGTGGGCGCCGTAAGTCAATGATAACAGCTGCCGGGCGGGGGGCCAAATGAACCACTTCTTCCCGGCCGTGTTTCGCCAGACGCCGCGGGAAGGAAAAAAAGGGGCAACCTGAGGACCAGATGTTCCCACGAAGACGAGAACACAGCCTGAGGGGACGTCGAGGGGGAGTGGGGCAAGACGGGGGCGGCGGCGGAAGGGCTGGAGCGGCGCTGACAGTGATAAATAGTGGCGATGATGGCAGTGCGTAAATGGTAGATATTGTAGAAAAATGATAAATGGTACGGGTGATGGATGGGAGCGAGCCACAGAGACGATGGATTGCTCACAGGGACACAAATGATGGGCGGCGATTTATTGTATTTGCACAAGTCAATGAATCTGTGTAAGAACGACGGATAAATCTTACGCCCCCCGTGTTAGCGTAAGAAAACGTACAGGGAGGGATAAAAAGTAATTACAAATATGTCTCCCTTGGT
>CM035214.1:4563062-4595562 GCA_020233015.1 Callinectes sapidus | reverse complement strand
ACCAAGTTTATCAGCGACTCAGCATATCGATGATTCCCGTAAATACTTGGAGGGTTCCGCCGGGTCTCCTTCGCCACTAATTGTGATGCCATGTCAGCACAGCGTCTCTTCTTCCTCCTCTCCCTCCTCTCTCTCTTCCTTCTCCTCCTCTTCCTCTTCTTCCTCCTTCTCCAGTCCTCCTCATTTTCGTCTCCTTCCTCCTCCTAAGTCACCACAACACGATTTTCGGTCCAAAAATCTTGTCACCCACGAACGAGTGAAAAGTTATCTCCAGGAATTTTAGGGTCACCGGATCCTGGCGGGGGGCGAAGGGGGGAGGAGGGGAGGAGGGGAGGAGTGGAGGCGGGGAGGGTCAGGAGACGGAGGAGTGAGGGAAGAGATATCAGACCGCAGGGTAAAGATCTGATGCAACCCCGAGTCATGCCTTCTTAAGCGGTAAAATGGAATATCTGTGTTCTCAGCAGACGTTTGTGAAAATAAGGCACGTCTTTTTTTAATTTATATACCCGTTGTGGCAAAACTCGTGGGAGAAAAATATGTGATGCAATAGTGAAAGTTAGGATTTACAAGAATAGGTAAATAAAATATCACAAAGAGCATGAAAGTAGCGTAGCAGAAAATATAATATCACATGTATTCTGATGACTTCCATGCAGCATTATTGTTACTACTATTTTTGCGATCACCAAAACTACTACTACTACTACCACCACCACCACCACCACCACCACCACCACCATTCCTAGTAATCTGTAATACTCGTCATAAGTAGAGGACACCTGGAGTGACATATATATGATCCTGAAGCAATAATCACATAAATAACAAAATCAGAAGCAGATTATTAGAACAAACTCAAACTCAGTCATATTTAAGCAACAACTGACTGATTTGAATTATTGCACATATGGACAACACACAAATCAATTGATGTGTCCTGCTAAACTGTCGAGTACAAGCACTATAATGACTTCTCCAATCAATACTTGTGTTTGGACGAAGAATCAACAGTAAATATAACTGAAATGATGGATTAACCTTGGTTCTTTGTCCTCAGTGAGACAGAAGTAAGGAGTACATTTATTTGTTGTATCCTATAGTTTACACAATGATACTTTTGCTAAGACGAAATAAAAATTGGAAACAACCACTCTTCCATTCTGGTCTGCAATAAGGAAGATAAATTAGATCATTTTTATTTAGTTTGACCCTCAATTTCACGTACAATGCTGGCAAGTTCTAGCAATATTTTTGTTTGGTCAAAGAAACAATTGGAAATAATCCCTTCTTCCTTCTTGTCTCCACTCAGGGAACACTGCAGTAGTCGTATGTCAGTTTTACTTGGTCGTTTTTCACCGTCGTGTCAATTATTATATTCCCGGCATACGCGAGGTTCGGCATTCCCGTGTCTGGAAGGATATGTGGCCAGTAATTGAGAAAGGAGACGGAGGGGCACGTGTCCTGATTAATGGGTGTCAGGTGAGGGATGGCAGGTGACAATTTCATGCCGGATCCATAATGGCACTCGCTCCAGACCCTCATCAGTCTATCCAATCATCCCTGAATTCCAAGGACTAATTATACAGAATATAAATTAAAATTCATTCCGTGGACACATCGAGACTCGCTGCTCATTATCATTTTAATTTTACTTACGGATGACGAGGCGCTTTCCTTCCTCCGCCCTGTCCTCTGCCTACCGCCATGCACGCTGCACACCTTCCCCTGCACCCTTCTTTCCCTCTCCTCTCTTCCCTGTCTTCCTATTCTCCCTTTTCCTTCTTAGCTTCCCTCTATCCTTCCTTGCATTTGTCCTCTCTTGGCGCCATGCACATTGCAAGCTTTTCTTCCTTTACCATCTATCTCCCTCCTTTTTCCCATTTTTTCCCCTCATTTCATTCAATTTTTCCCTTCCTGTCTTCCTCTCCCTAGTGCCATGCTTTCTCTACATATCTCTCCATTTCCTTCTCTCCCTCCCCTTCTTCCCCTCGTTTCTCCCCTCTTCCATCTCACTCAACTCTTCTCTCCCTTTCCTCCGTCTCCTCTACCTGGCGCCATGCACACCTCGCCCTTCACTCCCTCCAAGACTGCCACTCCTCACTAGTTCTTTATTCACGCAGCTCCTCCATCATCTCCCTCGTCACCCTGGCCCTCTCCTCCTGCCCCTTGGGAGTGTGATTGCCGCACGAGGGTAGTGCCTGTCCTGTCCTTGACTCGCCTCACTAATGCCTCGCTAAATGATACAGGTGACGTGGGTGTTCGTGCACGTGTCCCTACGTTATCATTACTCTCCGTGGCTGTCCATCGCTGCCCCTGAATCTAGTTTGGCAAGGCTGTCATGCGTGTATAAATGTCTACAATTGTTCCCTTCTTGGCAAAGTGAAATGAGAAAATAAAATGAAAGTGTGTGTGTGTGTGTGTGTGTGTGTGTGTGTGTGTGTGTGTGTGTGTGTGTGTGTGCGTGTGCGTGTGTGTGTATTCTCCATGAACAATAAGGATAATGGAACAAGCAATACGACGTAGAACTTGAGCTTTCAACTTTAACACAGCGTTTAATTTGAGTTTTGTATATCAAAGTACAAAACATAAAGAGAGAAACGAAAATTGCAGGTAATTTTCCGACAGTACTGACTCTCAATTCTAAACAAAACAAAAAATACCGGAAAAAACATGTCCCTTATTTTAGAACGAGAAATCATCCTTTATTTTCAGTGGATGATGAGTAAATATCCATCCAGGCTGACGTCATGAAGGAGGGGCGAAATGACGAGGCTGGAGGGGAGAAGGGGAGGAGGGGAGCATGAGGGGAGCAGGAGAGGAGCAGGAGGAAGGAGAGGCACAGACGCCAGGTCGAGTTACTAATGGCTGGACGCACTCTGGCCCGTCTTAGCTCTCCCTTAGTTGAGCCGTAATGGCCCCTAGGCTCACTCCCTCTCCCCGCACAGCTCTAAAGGCCTTTGGGGAGCCATCCATTACCCTGATGGTCCCTCGGCATGCTGAGGTAACTCTTAAACACAACACCAATTCAAATTAGCACCGAGACTTTTCCCTCGCGAACATCAAATCGAGTGTCTTTTTCCCCCGTTTCTTTGCCTCGTGTCACCTTCCCCTGTCGCTCTGGCAAGTTGTTAGCAGCAGTACTCGAGGCACAAGCTCTAAAGAAAGAGAAGGAATGATGGTGGTGATGATGGTGGTGGTGGTGGTGGTGGTGGTGGTGGTGGTGGTGGTGGTGGTGGTGGTGGTGGTGGTGGTGGTGGTGGTGGTGGTGGTGGAGGGGAGGGGGGTGATGGTGTTGGAGGTGATGCAGTACAGGAGGAAGTGGAAATGTAGGTTCAGGAGAGAGAAAGGAGCAAAAAATAAGAACAATAATTATACTACCAATAAAAAAAAACAAGAAAAAGAAATAAATGAATAAATATTTCTAATTTTTCTATTATTATTCTCATTCTGAAAAAAAATATATCACCTGGTAATGCATAAACTCACTCGTAATTCTCTCCCCACAAACAACTCAACATTTCTTTCAATAACCGATCACACAAAGATAAAATTACAAAAAAAGAAAGAAAAGAGGTATACACAATAATTTACAAAGCTAATCATCTTCATTAATATCATCATTATCATATAAACTTTTTCATGTGTGTGGTTTCGATGGAAAATACAAACATCAATTCTGCGCGAGGCTTCTAGATGACTGGAGGTGAGTAATGATTCCTGCACTAATGATAAGGTTATTAATTGTGTGGTAACGATGGTGACGATGATGATAATGGGGAGGAGGAGGAGGAGGAGGAAAATGAAAAGGAAGAGGAGAAGGAGGAGGAGGCACAGAAGAAGCATAAATACGAAGAAAAAGGGGAAGAGATGAGAAGAAAAAAAAAAAAGGTGATGATAATGATGATAAAGCTAAAGATGAATTAGAAAAACAAGGAAAAGAATACCATGAACAAGAAAAAACAAGATAAACAACAAATTAAACAAGAAGGAAAAAAATCATAGAAAAATAATGAGACAAAAAAAAAGGTGGCATAAAAAGATAGAAAGAAGAAGAAAAAACAAGACCAACAACATGGATACAAAAACCCAAAAAACAAAGAGTCACAAAAATATAAGGAAGCATCAAAGGAAAAAAAAAATCATTACACCCAGTTCGCCTTCAAAATCTGAGTTTCTATTCCAGAGGCGGAGCGTAGCAGCCATCCCTCACTAGCCAGCACAAGCCGTCCCTCAAGCCTCGTTCCGCTGCCTCACCCTAAGAGCTGTTAATCGAGAGGCGAACCACGGACTGTATCTCGGACCGCCCTCACACCCAAGGAAAGGCAGAAGACGTCCCACCACATGACAAATGAACACTGGAACTATAATGCATTGTGGGTCTCAGCTATCCCATAAGAAGATAAGAATATACGTATTACTGATGAGGTATTAGATAAACGGACACCATCAACTAAACACAACGAGACCTAAGTAATGTCCATAACAGATCAGCCCATCCCAGCTGAATATATTGAAGACCACATCATCTCAGAGTATCCCTATCTAGACCAACTCAGATAATCCTACACCAAACCAGACCCGGATAATCTAGACCAGACCATTCCATACTATTCCATACCACCCCGGATCATCGCAGACCATAGCATTCCGGTGTTGAAGTGTACAGTGCTACCAGAGACAACCTTGGCAATGGGCGGCCACGGGTGCTAAGAAGCTGACCTTCCCCTTCATCCATCGCGTAGTTCGTGAAGGAAGGAGAGAGATTCTGGGAAGGGCGGAAATGAAATGAAGGGCAGGGAGGGAGGGAGGCAAAACGCGGCGCCCTTGTTGTGACTATTCATGGCAGGCTATTTTTTGCCCCCTTGTTCTCAGGGCCCAATATACACACAGGGCGCCCCTCATCCTATTAGTTAGCGCCGCCCTATGAGGGGAGCTCCTCCGGCCCCCTGATTACCGCTCCCCTCCATTCATCTCCACCCCACCAAGCCCCGCCTGATTGTGACGGAACCAAGGCATCTCGCTCACGCCGCCAGGGGGATTGCCGGGGACTGGAGCAGGGGATCGCTGGGGGACTGACCGCCGCCCTAGTTTTTCTTTCCCTTTTCTCCTCCTCCCACTTGTGGTAGTTAGCCGCCGCAACCCTCTTGTTCGCGTGGCTCTTTTGCTGTTGTTGTTATTGTTGTTGTTGTTGTCCACACATGCTATACCCGAAGAGATCCAGGAATAAAGGAATTAAAAGTGGTTTGTTCAGTTTCAATATTGCTTTCATTCACGGCTTTTGAAACAGTTCACGACGCAGAAAAGAGGAGATCAACAGCAGGGAAAGGATTCCAGTAGTTTGTCGATGAAAAGAAATAAACAGTGAGGTCACGGGAAGAGAGGGAAGTGAAGCAATCAATCGCAGCAGCTACAAAGAACCAACAACCATTAAAAGAAAGAAAGATGGTAAGAGATGCACCATTGCGGTAGTGAGAGAATCACGACAGTCTGTTGTTATTGGAGAGAAGTCGATAAGAAAGATATATCTTTACTCCATTCTATGCAAAAGTGTTCAGGTGAGCTGAACCTTTCTTCGTGTGGAGGCAGTACTACTTATCTTCAAGAAAGGAAACTACTGAACGGAAGGAGAAACTCAGTGGAAATCAAGTGCTAGTGGCCACAGAAGACACAATTTTTAATAATTTCTACAACAATCACAGTTTAGTCAGAGGGTGAAAGGAAGCGAGGGAGGAGCAAACCCTAAATCATCAAGTGTGAAGTTATCAGAAGTCTCAGAGAAGAGCTCATCTAAGGAAATGTAGAAGATGACTGTGAAACCATCCGAATGAAACTTGGATGAGAAAAATTAAGAAGAAAAATTGCCACAAATTTTTGGACAAATGACTCAAGCTACGAGAGGAAGATGAGCTGAAAGATGTACTGTAATTGATGGCAGAGTCTCTGGCAAGTTGATAACAGATTTGGTATGATTTCGTGCATAAATATAAAGGACGCGAGCTTCAGATGGAAGATTTGTGCATCTATGAGCCATTTCTTTGTCCTGGAGAATACTAGACTGAGCTGAGTTGAACTAAAATTTATAAGTCTTAGCGTGACAAAAAGCATGTGGAATATAAACCTCCTTGCCAAAGATACTCATCTTAGTTATGTTCTACAAAATAAAGAACTGAAGCAATAGTCATTCCAGGGAACAACAGCTCCTCTCACTAAGCAGAGTTACAGTGGCCGAAACATCTATGCGTTGGCGTGCCCAGAGATATGACACAATGCAGAGACAAGACTGTGGTTGGTGCTGCCTAATGGTGATGAGTGTAGCACCACCATCACCAACAACAACAACCCCATAACTACCAAATGCTTCTGCTGCTGCTTCATCTCGGAATTCAACTCCTTTCTTCTGCTACTCCTCCTTTACTTCTTTTTCCTCCTCCTCGACGTTCCCGTTCTCCTTCATCTTCCTGACATCTTCCTCATGTTACTCCTCCACTTTCCCTACCCCACTCAGTCCTCCATCTCCCCTAAGACATCTCCCAACCCCCCCCTTCTCCTCCTCCTCCTCCTCCTTTCTGGCTCTCTCCTTCCTCCCCCTCCGCTTTAAGCCCTCCAGTGATAGATGATGAAACTCCCAATCGAATATCATTTACAGCAATCCATTTCTTTAACTCCTTCATCAGACGTGTCAGTTTTTATGACACCGGGAATTTCTTTCAGCCGCATTGCCGTTCTTCAATTTCTGTGGCTATTTTTACCCCCCGTCTGCATTTCTCTTCTTCATACCTCCCTTATCCATCTCCCTAATTATTCCTCCTACTCCTAATATATGAGCAAACTTTCTCTCTCTCTCACTCTCACTCTCTCTCCCTCTCTCCCTCCTCCCTCATTTTCTTATCCCCATCACTCAAGCTCGTTAATTATCTCCAGCTTCTACACCCCCCCCCCTCTCCCCCATCATCCTCTCCCCAACATAATAGATGAAGTGTAGACTCAAAGAAGGAAAACACGAAGGTAGTGGAATTCTGTGTCTGGGAAATAATAAAGGTGACGTAGGAAAAATAACACAGACCATTAGGGATGTGTGTGTGTGTGTGTGTGTGTGTGTGTGTGTGTGTGTGTGTGTGTGTGTGTGTGTGTGTGTGTGTGTGTGGTGATGCGGGGTGTGCAGGAGACTGATAATGCCCCGCTCGTCTACTTAATCCTGAGCTTCTTTGATTAATAGTGAGTGGAGGCTGAGGAAGGCCGTGGGAGGCTGAGAGAGACAGGGATGAGGCAGGGCGAGGCAAGGGGGAAGCTGGAGATCCCTCTCTCTTACACTGCATCACGCCCACTGAAGGAAATAAGCTGAGTAATAAAGATAAAAATATAAACCCTAAAAGAAGCAAGAGACGAAAGGACAGTCATGATTCAAGTGTCAGATGTCTTGAACAATACTTGGCAAACCTGGAATATCACACAAATACAAGTATGACTCAAGCAGATGAAAATAAATGCATTGAAATTAATATAACTAGAAATTCAATGATGTAAGCATGAAATTGCAACAATAGAAGACGTATATCATGACGAAAATCTGAAAGTAAGAGAGTAGAAAAAGAAAGATAAAATCACACAAAAAGCAATAAGTAATATATATATATATATATATATATATATATATTATATATATATATATATATATATATATATATATATATACACACACACACACACACACACACAAGATAAGCAGGAAAAATAATATTGACAATAGCAATAAACAAACAGAGAAAATAACGGAAACCAAAAGCAAAAGTTAAAAATGGTATTCTAAAAAAACACAGTTCATTAATTAAATTGGCATAAATGAACGTTATATAACACACACAGGTAAAATAGTGGAATAATATGAAGATAAAATATAATGAAAGGTAAACTGCAGGAGGGAAAGGTTCAGTCCAATTAGCGTCGCCATATAACGAACAATTAATACGGTAAACACGAACAATGACAGACTCATGAAATACAATGCTGATTTAATAAAATAACTGAAAACTACTCCCTTTCAAAAATCTCAAAATATTTTCTTTGTGAACTAAAAGCATGACAGAGATACTCATATTTGGCGAAGGTATTTATGTTTGCTAAAAAGATTAATATTTTGAGTAATTTATTAAAAGATAACACACTGAATATGAAGAAATTTTAAAGGTAAATGGAGTTTGTCACTCTAAAAAATTTAAAAACTGAATATCACAATAAATATTTCACGTCCACAACAAACTATCACATTTTTCTTACAATCCAAGTGTCTTAAGGAACTTGTACATGAAATTCATAATAATAATAAAAAAAAAATAGAAATATAAAAAGGAATAGACGAATTAGCAAATCTTCGTCAAAAAATAAGTAAGCAAGATGGGGAAGAAATACTATACAGACTCTTGTTTTATTGCGTAAATAATTACCGACTTCGTGATTCCAGCAAAGCGGACAAAAGTGACTTCCTTTCTCTTGTGATAAAATAATATCTTGGCTTTTAAAATTATAAATATCCCTCATCAATTCTGCTAGCGAAATACAAGAAAGGAAAACTTAAACTTCCTGGTGTTGGCATTAGATAATTCGTAATAGACACGCTGTCATCAAAGTAAACAGCACCGTGAAGGCGATCAAGTGCAGAAAAATTTGTTAGGCTTGGCAGGGAAGGACCCGCGGTGGTGGTGGCGGCGGCGAAGGTGGCGGCGGTGGCGGCGGTGGTGGTGACTGGCTCATTATCAGACGTGGCCGGGCGCCCCTCGCTCACGGGGATCTTTGGGCCTTTAATTATCTCCCTTGCTACTTGAGGCAATCCGGACGTTCTCACCTGCCGCACAAAGGGGGCGCGACGAGGGCTGCCAGTGAAATTATTCCCCGCCGTCCACTTCCTCACACAGAGACGAATCTTCACAGCGGGATTGTGAGACGATTTTCCTGTGTAATATCCTGAGGAATTTACTATGTCGGCGGAGGGACTTGGGCGGGAAGAGAGTGGTGGTGAGTGGGATGAGGGTAGCGGGCGGGAAGAGGGTGAAGGTGGGCGGGAGGAAGAGGAAGAGACAAGAGGTGGTGTTGGTGTTGGTGGTGGGGGGGGAGGGTGGGTGAGAAAGGCTGAATGTTTGTCCCGCGTCACTCGTGTTCGTGTTGTTGTGACGGAGTGTGGTAATCTTATTGCTTTCTGAAGGTGTGATGATAGGACTGCCACTCCTCAAACCCACCAAACCCATCTCTCTCTCTCTCTCTCTCTCTCTCTCTCTCTCTCTCTCTCTCTCTCTCTCTCTCTCTCTCTCCACACGTACAGCCAGTCACGACCCGAAACCTTATGTACGCACGGTGGAGTAGGGGAAACGGGAGCAGTCACCTATGATCCCCAACGCTCATTATCCTGTAATGGTCCATTGTAGGGCGACTCGCGGCCCTTGATCGCCGGCACTGTCTGCTGCGGCCATTAACCCCAAGTTGTGTTACGTTTGATTGTACCTCCGACGCCGTAATGGTCCGCTGCAAGCCACTCCACACGTCGCGGGAGCCATAACCCACACCGACACTTGTTCGTCTCCAGTGGCGTGGTTTGCTGATCGCGCCACACAGGCAGCGAGGGCCGTGGTCGCGTGTCAGGGGAAAGCCACACCAGCGTCTCCTGAGTGGCAGCCAACGCGTCAACGTAACGAGAAGATAATGATGTAGGGAGCCATTCTGTTACCGTTCCCTTCAAGAATGTGTGTGTGTGTGTGTGTGTGTGTGTGTGTGTGTGTGTGTGTGTGTGTGTGTGTGTGTGTGTGTGTGTATGTGTGTGTAAACGTAGCACCGAAACAATTATATATGATTTCATTACATGCACATATGCACTTTCATAGTTATCGGTGACAAAGCAAAGAGAAAAGGAGACAACTTGCAGGGCGAAAACTTACGAAATGATAATTAACCGGACAACAGAATACGTCCACTTAATTAAAAGAAAGAAAACAGATTTAAACAGTCCAACTTTAACCTTGGGGGCTTTCCTGCTCTACCTCTGACCTAAACATGGCCCTCCCCTCTCCCCGTTTGACCTTTGCGTGGCCCTGCCCGCTAACTCTTTCGCCCGACCCAGCACCGCTCACCGCACCACAGTCCACAGGAAAATACGCTTGCCAGGTCCCATCTCGCCCTTAGATTGACCTCTACTTAGCATCTGCATAACACCCAAGAAAGGTGTTGACAAGATTTTCACAAGAACCAACTAAACACCCACAGAGTTTGTTTAGTCGGCCCCGCCCCTTGCAATAGTGGGCGGGGCTAAAACCTACACTAAATATTCCCAAACTCCGCCCTCCAATTTACTACTCAGTCAATGTTGCCAGATGAACCGTGCACAAGTGTTCCTTCGGACTTGTGAATGTGTTCTGTGTAAGGTTCTATTTCGTATCCCTGTTGGAATGTGAAAATTCTGCCCCTTGCACCTTTTAAGTGTCGTAAAATAGTGTTATTACTGCAATAGGAACACCACTTACGACTACTACTACTACTACTACTCACTACTACAGACATACGAAAATCTCCTTTATACCGTATACATGTATATATATATATTTTTTTTTTCTTTTTCAATTGACGGAAACCTTTAGAGAAACGTGTCTCATTAAACTTAGGAATTACTTTAGAACTTGTTTGGCATGCATCGAGTTCCTCTCCCTGTCAATGAAACAGAGTATAACAACCTCCCTAAGGTCATTCACAGCCATCACGGGCACAGCTTCGTGACACGTGACAAACATGTCTGAGCCAACTTCATTTTTAATTTTCGCCGCGCGAGCGCGCGTGTGTACTCACCAAAGCCTGATTACGACCTTATATATAACAACCATCGAATTCGCACATTAAAAATTTGGGTTACATTTGTGGCGTACATAGTATTGAGGTTTGGTGATGCATTTCCGGCATTATGTATGACCGGAATTTAAATTTATGAACAAAAATTTCATTTGGAGTTAAATGTTTCATGTTTATTTTATAATCACGTGAAATTGGAATTCGAAACATAACTCGTATGTATATGAATTTCATAAAAGACGTCAATGTATATCCCAGAATGTGTTTTAATTACTGTCCAAATTAAAACATTCCGATGCAACATCAATGATTGCTTTATTCATTACGTTATGGCCGCTCTCAACACACACACACACACACACACACACACACACACAGAGAGAGAGAGAGAGAGAGAGAGAGAGAGAGAGAGAGAGAGAGAGAGAGAGAGAGAGAGAGAGAGAGAGAGACACTATCACACTGACATACATATTAAAACAAACGGCAAATGCAATTAAAAATATATATATGACAGTACTACATCCAGGTAAGTGATCAGAGGAGAAGCCTTCCCTGTATAGACACGAGGAGGTGAAGTAACAGCACCAACACTAAACTAACTACTAACACTAAATCATACTAACACTAACAATACTAACCTAAATACTAACATTAAACATTCAAGACAATATGAGAGATAGAATAAGAAAAGCGTCTTAATGATACTTGCAATAAGATCCTCGGGGGAAATCACGGGTGAGAGACAAAGCTTCACGTAATCAATGAACTGCCTTTCATTTCACACTTTCCAGACACACGCCGCTCTCAGGGGATGACTTGCGATTCCTGCGCCCGTCCCCGCCAAAGCCACCCCATGACGGAGACCCAATCCACGTAGAAGGGCATGCACGGAAACACTCTAGGATCATCGTTAAATTGCACAGTTTTTCCAGCCTCTTTCACGTGATGATTGATGCCTGCCAGTAGATTAGAGCTTCTCTCGTGTATATTTTGAAATTTTGGGGGCAAGTTTATTTTTTTTTCTTTTTTTTATTGTAGACTATTTCCATTCACTTATTTTCTGTTTTCCTATGTACATACTGTCTACCTGTATTTCTCTCTGCCACTGATCACATTTCCGTTCTTTTTCTTTACTAAACTTATTTAGATTTGAGTCAAATTTCCATCTTTTTTAGTCACCTTTTTCAGGATCTATAAAGGGAGTCGTATTTCCCCTTTGTCCTTATCTAGCACGGTTTAATATTCCTTCTTCATTTCTCACATAGCAAATGAACTAAGGACTCTTTTAACCATCTCGTCGCCATATTAGGCAGTGTGTGGACAAGACAAGGGCAGCACCTGAAGGCGGTAGACAAGAGGCGGGGCAGCGGCGGAGGATCAAGTGGCCGTAAAACATGAGGCAAATGCGGCTCCGCGTGAGATAAGCCGCCGTGGAGGCCCCGGGAAAGGGCTTAATGGCTTGGAAGTTTTAGCGGGAGGAGCTGTCAGCGGCAGACAAACGGACATTTACACGGTGCTCTCCTACAAGGCGCTCCAGGAACATATGTGCCGAGGGGAAAACTTCAGACCTGTACCGGAGTGGTTTTTTGAAGCGCCGCGCGTCCCGAGACAAGAAGATGCCAGAAAAAAAGAGCAATTTATCATGTCAGGAAAACGCGTATCATTTTCTGCCCTTGTCGTAGAGCGAGGCGCCGTTTTCTTTGGGCCATGGCTTGTTTCAGGGCATACTTCGCTCTAAGACGAACTTTGAATATTTCTCTTTTTACGTAGTGAGAAACAAAGAAAATATCAGCTAAATTTCACTTTTCTATTGTTGAGGAAATATTAATAAAAATATACATATTTATTCATCAGTACATTTTCCACTAAATGATTTTTAGTGATAGGAAAATCTCGATTTGAGTAAAAAAAATCAGTTTAGTTTATAATATCTAAACAGTCTGGAGGAGGTTATCCAGAATTTGAGAAGTGTCTTGAAACATTCCTTGAGAAACGCTCCCTACATCAAGAGATCAAACAAAACACAATAAACAAATACAAATAAAGGCAGTTTCTCCTCAGCCAATAACGGAAGAGGGAGAAGACAGATCTGAAATGCAACGCTGCCGAGTATCAAGAAAGCCCCCGGGAAGCTGTACCCAAGGCGTGGAATGCAGCGTAAGATAGAAGACTCTTTTTTGTGGGTTTGTAAAAAGTTATCTGTGTTTGAGTCCATTTTCTCCCTCGGTGCCCCGGCGTCACCCTGAGTGCAGAGTTCCAGGGCGTCTGACAGATGCGGCTGTCAAGTCAAGCTGGCATGATATTGCATTGGTCCTTCTACGAATATTGGCGAGTGTTATCACCAGGAGCCAGAGAGGGACCACCACCGCCCCCCGCCACATCCAGCCCTCGCTTTGCTAATGCTCAACACACACACTGTTCCTCAACGTGCCACTACAGCTTACACACACGTACACGCACACGCACACACACACACACGCACACACACACACACACACACACACACACACACACACACACACACTCACCATTCCCTCTGCATGATGTAAGGATAAATATTAACTTGAACCTACACTTTTCCACACTTATAATAATCTCACACGTGCTGACTCACTGCTCACACCTACACACGAGTATGGAGCTCAAGATATAATCTCGTGCCTGTCTCACACCACCACCGCGGCTTTCACACTCCCACGCAATCGTTATTCACACCCACACCGCCACAAATTAAACCTCTCACCACGTCATTCACGCCCACGCAACAATGGGTGGTCCGCACGCCCACCACCGCAGCGAATGACCAAGTAATTTCCAGAAGACACAGGTACATGTCGTTATGCGTTACTCTCCCCATTGCAAGCTGCGGCCGTGTGACACTTTACCTAATGAGTGATGCAGCCCCGGACATTCCTCCCCTCCAGCCTTCACCCAGCCAAAGAAAAGATCACCGAGGTTTTCCAGGAAGTCTCACATACCACCACTCAGACGCTTCAGAATCGTAGGTGTTGATTGAAATGATATGCACTTAATTTCGCCGCGTTGATTGATAACCGCAATTAGCTAAATGTCACCGACGCTGCCAAACAACACGTCTGACCCGCGATGGCGTGATCTGCCGCGCTTGGATGTTTTGACATTAACATATAAAGAGGAAAGCCTGGGCCTGGCGAGGACAAGGCAGCGTGAGGTGTCTGAGGTACCGCTGTCATCACCATACGTATTGAGCCTCAACATATAAAGGTATTCAAATATTCACCAATTTTAAACCTCGGAGGAATCCAGAATTTTTTTCTTCTATCTGTTTACGAAGAAAAAGGAAAACATTCCTGAATTTCTCCACTCCCCTCGGAGGAAAAAATGCAGGTAGAAAAGCGTCCCCCCAGAGGCGTCCAATATTTCACAAGGAGTGGCGAGGAGGGTAATTTGGGAGAGCCGCCCCCTTTCTCCCGGCCAGCTGGACCTCCTCCCTCGCGACGGAGTCTTTGTACCACCAGCATAAATCGCTCTACATGATAAATTCAATAGCCTCATTTTCACCCAAAACCTTTTCTTGTGACCCTTGCTCGTGCTCGACTCACAAATTCCTGAGTTTACCACGCGCGAGATTTTTCGAACGCTCAACTTATTCCAGACACGAAAATCTATACTGAGTGTCTGGAGGCTAAATTTGTACAGGTGGAAATAATGAGGCAACGAGGAAGGAAAGTAGCAATAGTTTTACCCAGACCATACAGAGTTTCCTCTCTAAAAACAATTGAGCGCGCGTGGTTCCCTATTTTTTTCCTCTCTCCTTTCTTTTTCCCATCGTTATCTTGGAGCGTCAGCAAAAGAGAAGAATCCTTCTTATTAGCATCCTTAAAACACATTTCTTTCAGAATTTTATACATTTTGTTGACAACTACGGATGAAAGTTATACATAATTCATACAAAAATAATAATAACTTTTTGGAGACATCGTAAGGGGTTATTTGAATACAATTAGCATTTGTTGAATAAAAAATAATACGCATCTGCACTCAAAGTATGTTCTCAGACCAAGATAATAAATAGTTTAAGGTAGCCCCTCTTACGCTACGCACCCCACGACGTGTTCATTACTCATCCAGCAGCAGCCAGCTAATGTCTGTCACCCCACGCTGAGCACTAACAAAAGTAAAAAAAAAACTCAATATTTAGACTCACCGAATCCGGAACACAGTCACTGAGTCATTGCCACACACACAATACATACCTGAAATAGAAGAAACAATTTGATTAGTTATATACAGAAAAAGAGAAAAACATTATTAACTTAATAATGGAGAAAAGAATTTTACCCAACCTTCTCTTTGCTATGACATTATTTTTCATCACTGCAAGAGCTTTTACAAAACAATCACCTCTGAAAATCTTTGTTTACAGATATGAATTATTGCATAGCGTTTAAATGGAAAGTAGAGCAACCATAGGATCTCTAAAGGATACATAAGATAGCTGCTCAGGTGGAATTTAAAAGTAGCTACGATAAATTATTCCGACAAGTAGTAAACGATAGCACAGATTGGCAAACTGGAATCAGGACATTAAAGCTGACCCAATTCACGCCTGGCACCGGCCTGACAGTATGGAGGGTGTGATGTTGACAATGACGATGACGACCATTACGAAGATATTATATTGAAAGGCATCTTTAATGTAGCAAACGACATTCTTTTGTAGAGATTGCAAAAGAATAAAAAGCCAGTTTAAAGAAATATGTATATAATCTCTTCAAACACAATGAAGCTTTCTTTGAGCCCTGACTGACTAATTACCGTGCAATATCAATGTTTTTAATTTCATCCGAGAGACAAACAAGAAATTATTTGGTAAAGAAGAAAACAATAGAAATGAGAGAGCAAAGCTGACGCTGCACAGAATACCTTCAGTAGGAAATTGTGAAAAACTGGAGGTGGCAGGAGTAGAGGACACAAACTTTATTATGCAAAGAGCTGACAGCCACTGAAGGTTTGACAGTCCGTGCGAGCAGAGTTCAGAGCCTTGGGATGGTGGGAGAAGCAGTCGATTTTCAGTGAACCTCGTTTTTATCAGACACGGTTGGCATCCTTTGGTTCTTAAGGCGCTGTGTTCGTCTCTGTATGATTCTGAAGAGTTTTAAAGTGGAGACGTATATAAAATCTTTCCCATATTTATAATGATCCTGTCCAAGCCAGGAGGATTCGGGGGGAAATTTCCAGTGTATTACTCTTTATCATTTTTTTAAGGGGGAGGGAATAGTAGTTGAAAATTAACATCACCAAAGCCATGAAAATATCCATACAAATCTTCACCATTTCCACAAGTTAATATAAAAAAAAACACGATACAACTGCAAACGTTAAGGGAATACAGATCACTCTACCCCTAATTTGCTTCAAGCTTTGAGGGGGAAATAGGTGCTGGTCCAGATGCCATTTTGCAGTCATGTGTTTTTCCTTTTTTTTTTTTTTTTTTTTACGGGAACGCTTCACGAGAAACGAAGACAAACGCGTGAAGGAAGTGAGGACGAGCAGAATAACGACGATGGTTGTGAGGGAGAAATGAGTTGCAAATGTGGGAGTGTGTCCAGCGCCAGTCAGTCAGTCTTGGTATTCGCGGCGTTGCAGCTCGCGGATGCTAAGCGAGGCCGAGCACAAAGGGGCGAGGCGGCCGGCACCTCCAGCACGCCAGAATATCGGGAAAGCTGTCATGCGTCGCCAATCATTGTAGTTCCCCTCCATTACAGGGAAACAGTTGCCGCACGCACACCAATACGCCTAAACAATACTGACGGCGAAATATTATTATTATTATTATTATTATTATCATCATCATCATCATCACTATCATTATCGTCGTTATTATTACTGTTATCATCAATATTATCATTAGCATTAACAACATTATCAGTAGTAGTAGTAGTAGTAGTAGTAGTAGTAGTAGTAGTAGTAGTAGTAGTAGTAGTAGTAGTAGTAGTAGTAGTAATAGTAGTAGTAGTAATAGCATTTTTTTTTTCCGTGTGTGTGTGTGTTGTAGAGTATCAAGGATCTCATAACTCTTTACGTTTTCCTCTCATTTCCCATTACACAAACAATTAGCAAACGTTATTGAAAACTCCACTTTAACAGAGTCAGCAACGAAACAACAACAACTGAAAACATCACTTCTTCAGCAACAGCAACAACCGAAAACACCACTTCACCAGCAACAACGAAAACACACACACACACACACACACACACACACACACACACACACACACACACTGCTTCTCTGCGGGCAGCAATTGCCACAACGAATAATTTTGCATAGTTCTCAGTTGGGCGAGCAATTCTTAGTCTGGTGTTTACGTATTGTCCTGTCGTGCCTACCGCGATGAAAACAAAGCCAGTCGATACAATACAGTGCTGAAGGAAGTGTCTTGCAATATTGACCCATCATGAAGGAAGAAAAAAAACTCGTGGAAAATTAAAAGAAAACAAAGAAATATGCATGAAAAAAGACTTGAAGTAGTAGTAGTAGTAGTAGTAGTAGTAGTAAAAGTAAGTAAATAATGGTAATAATAATAATAATAATAATATTAATAATAATAATAATAATAATAATAATAATAATGATAATAACAACAACAACAACAACAGCAACAACAACAAATCAACAACAACAACAACAATAATAATAATAACAACAACAACAATAACAACAAAAAACAATATTTTACCAATGAACCATAGAAAACTAAACACATATAATTACGGATTGCAATGAATTTTAATTACATCTACAGAAAAAAAAAAACTAAAACAAATAATCCATAATAGATCAAAGCGCGTTACCTGCCGCCCCTCCACACACCTAAACACTGATCCCATCCCGGCGTTGATCCCTCTCTCATCCCAACACACCCGCGTCTCCACCTCCCTAATGAGAGAGAGAGAGAGAGAGATGAGAGAGAGAGAGAGAGAGAGAGAGAGAGAGAGAGAGAGAGAGAGAGAGAGAGAGAGAGAGAGAGAGAGAGAGAGAGAGAGAGAGAGAGAAAGGTGGGGTCGTTGCAGGTTGTCAACACGAGACGGGAGGGAAAGGCAGGCAGGGAGACGCAGGGAGAGGCAGGGAGAGGCAGGGAGCGGTGATGGATGGGTGCGGGATGGCTGGTGACGCCTTGCTCCACGATTCCTGTTTTGTCCAGAGCCACACTGAGTCTATTCACTTACACTAATGGATAACACAAAGGCCTAATGATCACTGTGATGGAGCGACTAACTTGTGAATCTGGCGGAATGTTTACTGGTGCTGTGAAAGTTGTGGTTTGTGGATGTGAAGGGGTGTATATACGCCTCGTTTTTTTTAGCAGTATTTTTGTAACACTTATTTGGTTTCATATTCCTTTTTTTATCGGTGTTAAGAAAAGGAGAGCTATTTCGGGTTTTATTAGTTTTTTATTGTGTATGTCTCTTACTTGGCAGTATTTTTTATAAGACATACTTGACTCCATATATCTTTTTTATCGGTGTTATGAAAGAGATGAGAACTTTAGGGTTTTTCATCTATTCGATCATATTACATGTACTTTTTTTTCAAAATCATGTGCTTTACAACTGGATATTTACAAGGAAGCCTGTGTCAGAAGATATTTCATAAGCATTTCACGTTAACGCATTCAATACTGAGACACATTTTTATCACAAGCTTTGGGTGTGATTAAACGATTTTATTGACATTAGGAGGGGTGTATGGTGGTCAGAAGATTAATGGCCAGAATCTTTACTATTTCAATCCCACATGAATTTCTGAAGCTGTAAAAAAATCGGCAAATAACAAGCAAAATAAATATAAAAAAAATACGTTCCAATAGTGAAGGTGTTATTGGCGCACATAAAACAACACCAAAGTGGCTACGAAGCAGAGGAACAGAACTGAGGACAACACCGAGCTACTGCATGGTATCCTGCTGCCATTTTCATTACGACAGAAATTTAGCAACGTTTATTTTTCGCGCATATAAATTCATAAATGCAAATAGCCATCGCCCCGCCGCGTGGTAATACAAACTAAAGCTCGTTCATATTTATTTCCCGGGGACAGCGCTCCTCTACACTGCCATCCACATTTCAGCGCTGCATCATGCTCCACTTTAACAGACACGCACAAACACATAAATACAGACAGTTGGATGGACAGACGGGTGACGCATGCTTAGAAACACACACACACACACACACACACACACACACACACAGTCTACAGGATAAAACTAGGCAACAGAAAAATCATACAGCCATATTAGAATACAATCACACAGCAAAACACACACACACACAGACACACACACACACACACACACACACACACACACACACACACACACACACACACACACACACACACACACTAAAAAAAAAAAAAAACACACACACACAAAGCGCCACGAACCACTTACGAATCCCCAATTATCCGGCAGCGCCATCTATCTTTCAGACCTAAATTCCTGAAACTCAATCTCCCTGACCCTCGAACATCCCGCGGTCTTAGGAGCCCACGCCAGGGTCTCCGCAGCCCACGTCCTCACGCCAGCACGTAATGAGAGCAGCGTGGGAGGAGATACCCTGCAGACGCGAAGTAAACAAGGGCACCCTCCCAGTGGACGTTACTGATTCAATTACCAAGGTTCTCTCGTGTCCGGCCCAGACTGTCTCCTTCGTCAGCCATGAGTTGGAGGGACTGCACACCTCCGCCACCAGGAAGAGGAAGAGGAACAGGAACAGTAGGACGAGTGGAAGAGAGGAGCGATAACGACAAATTAAGACCAAGAGAACGGAAGTAAACACGGAAGCAGAACAAGAAGGAAGGAGGAAAAGAAGGACGTGGAAGCAAAGATGGGAAGAAAAATGAAAAGAAAGGGGAGGAGGAGGAGGAGGAGGAGGAGGAGGAGGTGTCGCGGACTCCACTAAGAGGCAACCATGTCTGCACCGGGTCTGCGAGGTGAAAACTTATAAAAAAGGGAATATTCTTCACCGCGGTTCTTTAAAACGTGGCCCTTTTTAAAAATCGAGGTCGTAAAATCGCACTAAATATGACCCCAGCTTTTAAAATTCTGAAGCAAAGTGTATGGCTCAGAAAATTTTTGCTTTCTTTTTACGCCGGGAGGGCAAGCAAGGGGCGGCCGTGGCTTGGTGGTTTTAACAAGACACTCCGCGGAGGACGCCCTTATGGCCTTGTTTTGACACCACGCCGCGAAGAGTGGGGGACGACTCGCCTCAGGGAAGACTAAAGTAAAAATTTCCCTCTGACTTCATATTCTCTCTCTCCTTAAAGCTTTGACTTTAAGGGATTCCTTTTTATCGTCGTTTATATACACTGAGAAGATTTATGAAGCCCCTAAAAGTAAATAAAATACATTAACCATTCTATTACTGTTTGTGGTCAGTATGTGTTCTCAATTTTTTTTCTTTTCTTTTAAATTGAGATGATTTGTACCAGTCAAAATACCAAATCCAGAAATTCTCTTCCCATTTCCCTTTTCCAGTCTTTGCAATGCGTCCTCTCCATCATGACACGTGAAATATTTGATTATCGTCAATAGTTGCACAAAAATACATAATGGAACACAGTGGTAATAATTGCACATATGGGAATCAATTAAAACTACTCGAACAAAACCCATTACAACAGGGAAATAGAACAGGAGAAATATATGTGAGTTTCCTTTCTTTCCCCACAATGCATTCTCTCCCTTACTCCTCTTTCCCTCCCCGCTTCCCATCTTTGCCTTCGTATTTCACTTAGTCAACCTTTTCACTCCTCTCATGCCGCCCTAGATCTTCCATTTCTTTGGTCATCATTCTCCAATTTTATCACTCCTTTCCTCCCTCTCCCTCACCGCTCCATCGGCGTCCCTCCCTCTCCTTCTCTTACTATTCTCTCGTTTACCCTCCTTTTCTACGACTTTCACCTCCCTCACCCTCTCCAACTACCATCACTCTCATCCTCGCCCTCCCTTACCACCACTCCCTCGCAGCCTCACCCTCGCCGCCCTCGCCAGAAGTAACAGGAACTCAGATCACACAAAAAAGACCTGCCAGAGGCATCAATCTTCTCCTTTCGCTCTTCAAGGGTCTTAGAGGCGAAGTTACCGAAGTCGAGGGATTACGTGATGAAAGTGGAGAAGGGAGGTGATGTAGAGGGGCGAGGAGGAAGCAGGGATGGGCCTCGATCGGCGTGGGAATGGTGTGCAGGGCGAGGAAAAGAGGGGAGATGGATTAAGAGGGCACAGGGAAGGAGGAAAGTAAGAAGAGTGGAGTAAAATAAGGGAAGGTAGAGGGAGGAGGAAGATTGGTAAAGTGGGTATAGGGAGATAAAAGGGAAGAAGAGTAGGAGATAAATATAGGAAAAACTAGAATGGGGGATGAAACGAGAGAAGAGAGAAGAAAAAATTGGTAATGGAAAGAGGGGAGATGGATTAAGAAGGCACGGGGAAGGAGAGAGAAGGGAAAAAGAGTAGAGTAAGATAGGGAAGATGGGTGAAATGGATATGGGAAGATAAAGGGGAGAAGAGTAAGACACATAAGAGAAACTAGAATGAGAGATGAAAAGTGGCAAGAGAAGAATAATAAGGGTCAGTGAAAAGGAAAGCAAGGAAATAGAGGAAATGAGAAACGAAATTAATACAAGAAAGGAAGAAGAAAAAGAAAGAAAAGAGAAGAATAACAATGTAAAGGAAAAAGAAAGAGGAAAGGAATAAAAAAGAATATAATAGGAGTGGAAAAGTGGAGGAAAGAAGAGGAAGAGGAGGAAAGAAGAAGGGCAGTAGAGGAAAGAAGGAAGTGAGAAGAGGGAAGATAAAGGGAATGAAGAAAAATCGATGCGCTTGGTTGGCCACTTTCAAAAAAGGTTTGTTGATGGAAGTTAAAAGTTATGCTTTCGCCTTTATGTCATGGGAGAGGAGGAGAGAGGAGAGAGGGAGAGGAGAGAGGAACTTCGGAATATGGAGAATGAATGGAAATAAATTGTGGAGATTCAGAAAGTGCAAGATAAACAGAAAAAAAAACACATAAAAGAAAAAAATACAGGAAGAAAGTGATTTCGGGATAGATAAAGAAAATAATAGTAGATTGACATGTAATAAGAGAGAGAGAGAGAGAGAGAGAGAGAGAGAGAGAGAGAGAGAGAGAGAGAGAGAGAGAGAGAGAGAGAGAGAGAGAGAGAGAGAGAGAATTTACGCGTCATACATGAACTAAATCTCTGAAATAGACTGAAGTTTGTTAGAAAAAAAGAAAAAGAAAAAAGTTGTCCCAAAATAAAGATGCTAAATGTGACTTATTTTTCTTCCATCGTGCCTCATAACAAGTCTCTTTGGAGTTTCCACGAATCTTATTTATGCTAATATGAAAATACTTCGTTCCAATGCGAATATTAGCCATTTAAAATCTTGGTTCTTCTTTTCTCGTTTTCTTTCTTCCTCTCACTTCCTCTCTCCTCTTCTCTCTGATCTCTATTTTAGTCCCTCATAAATGCTAGTCTCTCTCTCTCTCTCTCTCTCTCTCTCTCTCTCTCTCTCTCTCTCTCTCTCTCTCTCTCTCTCTCTCTCTCTCTCTCTTGTTTAGCGTCCTATTCCTTCATCTGCAATTTTTTCGTCAGTCTTGCCTTTTCTCTCGTTTATTACTTTTTATACCGTTTCCAATTTCGGTGTCTAGATATTTATTTTTTCCCTCCATTAATACTGTGTTTGTGTGCTTTATATATTTTTTACTAGTTTATATTCACCACTATTATTTTTTTCATTCTTTCATTCTCTTATTTATATTAATTCATGGCCTTTTATATTTCTCTTAGTTTGTTTTATTAGATACTTTTGTTCTTATTTCTACATAATTTTTTTCTTTATTCTCATCTTCTTGAACTTACATTTCTTCTTTTCTTTGCCATCCATTCCCTTCTTATCTTCCTTCTCACTCTCCTTCCATATGTCTACTTCACTTTCCAATCCTCTTCCTTTGTCACCTCCCCCTCTCCTCAATGCATCTCTCACTCTTCCTTCCTCTCTCTCTCTCTCTCTCTCTCTCTCTCTCTCTCTCTCTCTCTCTCTCTCTCTCTCTCTCTCTCTCTCTCTCTCTTTCCATTCGTTTTCGCTTGAGTCTCTCTTTCCTCGGTCGGTTTTCTTTTTTTCACTTTTGTCCATGTTTTATATTTCCAACGTGACTTTTCTTCTTTTATTTCCTTTCTGTGTTTTTTGAAAACTATTATCTCTCTTTCACCATTTTCCTCAATCGCAAGTTTTCTTTTTGTGTAGTTCTTTTTATTTCTTTCCATTTTGATATTTCCAGTTTTTTTTTATTACTTTCGATGAATTTTCTTTTCTTTATTCTCGTTTGTTTCTACTTTTCTTTCCCTGAATAACTATGCTCGCCTTCCTCTTATCTTTTCCCTCCCTCTTTTGCCTTCCCTTTCTTCTCCCTCGTCTTTCTTTCATTCCGTCTCGTAACTATTTCTCTTCCTTTCGTGTCTTTTCGTCACCTTTCCTCCCTCCTCTTTTACTCTTTCATCGTCCCTTCATTTATTCCCCTTTTATTGTTGCCATGCCCCACTTGTCTATTCTCTTCCTTCTACCTCTTCATTTTCCTTATCTTTCTCTCTTTATCCTTTCTCACCTTCTATTCATTTTCGTCTCCCCCTTTTTACTATTTCTCCCCAGTGCATTCTTTTTTTTCCTTTTCTCTTATTCATTTTATTTTCTTCCATCACTTTTATTTGTCATTCTTTCCATGTCTCTCCATTTTGTCCTCCTAACATCACTATTCCTCTTTTATTTTTGTGTTTCTCGTTCCTTCCTCTTTCCAAAACTTTTCCTTTAGTATTACCATTTTTCGATTGTCTTATTTCATCTATTTGCCAAGTTTTCCTCTCCCTTTTCCACCTTCTTCCTCTCTCCTCTTCATTTCTTCCCTTTCCCTCTCTCTCCTGCTTTCGTTTTCCTCCATACTTATTCCCCCTCTTCCGTTCGTTCTTCGTTTTATTATCTTTCATATTCCTTATTCGTCTCCCTTGCCAAGTCTCGTCTCATCCAGTCTCTCCTCTCCTTCATTTCAGTCTCCTTCATTTTATTCTCCTTCATCCTGATGGCCAGAAGAGCTCCAGTCCTTCCCCAGGAAACCGACAACCTTCTCCAATGAGCCGTTTGTTGTGCTGAGTGAGCGAGGGGCGTCACCTTCCCTCTCTCTTTTCTCTCCCTCTTCCTCTCTCCCTTTAGTCTTCCACGCCGCACTTCACCCAGTTCTTTCTATTTTTTTTTCGTTTTCGTTTTCTTTCTCTTCTTGGGTAGTAGAATTTTAGGTTCAGTTTGGTTAGGTTAGTTTAGTTTGTTTTAATAAGTGTGGTTTATAATATCTCGTCTTCCTTACTTATTTCCATTCTCTCTCTCTCTCTCTCTCTCTCTCTCTCTCTCTCTCTCTCTCTCTCTCTCTCTCTCTCTCATATCTTATCGCTGTACCGTGCATTAGATAACGAGCGTCCTACAGATAAATAGGTGCAATAATTAGAGTCAGTTGGCAATAAAAACACAATGCAATTAATGTTATTGAACCTCTATGTTTAGCTCGCCAGGTGAATAATTTGCTTTTTCTCCTTTTTTTCGACCCATATATTTTCGAACATTTATTCACTTACTTTTTTTCTTTATTTATTTTTATGATAAATTTGTTCGTCCGTTTGCTTTGTGTCCATCGAATGTAAAAGAGAAATATGTTGACATGATGTTGTCTTCTTACAAAAATTCTGCGTTCTAGGAAGGACTGGATCAATCTCATATTTTCTCCTTCAACTTACGACTCTCCACTTTCCTCTCACAATTCCCAATGTTTCTCGGACACTCCTCCTCCACCTTCACCTCCAATATATTTATGAATCCATTTATCACGCTCCCTAAGAATATTGTCCCCTTACGACTCCGAGTTACGGTCAGCTCCATAAGGTTAGATGCCTGAGGTTATTAAGCGTAACTTCGGGGAAAGCCATTCGACCATAAAGCTTTCGTGATAAAGCGTTTCCTAAAGAAAGTATTTATCAGGTTTGCCCTTTAAGAAGCTGTAACCTCAAAAGCCTGAAGGCCCCACTCATCTGCGCTTAAGTGGTAATGCGCACGGCCCGCCCAGTCACGCCTCGCACTCTAATCTTTAACAGCCTCAACGATAAGCCAGTCTAGAGTTACGGTGCTGCCATTAGCGTTATTATAGTGGCAGGGAGTCGCCGTGTCACACTACTCCGGCTGAGGGGGACCTGCTGGAACCTCCCCGTACTCTACTGGTACTCTCCGTCCCCTGCCCTCCCACACCCCACCTATGGCCACGTCTTCAAACATGATCCCACTGACCAGACTACCACGGCCTCTCATATTCCAGGCTAAGACCAACAGCTTATCAAAACATCCAAAACAGCTTTGTCACTGTACACTTGCCCCTAAAAAACACTCTTACATCTATCCTATACACTCAGACAAGTCATACGCCTCCTAATAATCTCCCAAAAAACCACATCCACCCTTCTGCTCCCATGCTTCCTTCCCGTCCCCCAAACAAGAACACCCGTGCTTCCCCCCCCCCACCCCTGCCTCCGCCCACGCCCCAAACAAAATCCTATCACACGTCACGAAATAAAGAAAAAAAATTACGCTGGACCTCGCAAACTGCCATAAAATCCTAATTTCATGACGAGGCATTTGCATATACCCTCACCATGCAAAACTCAGGGCGGCGCTCCCTCTCCCTTCCTCTCCCCGCCCCGCCCAGAGCACATCACTCCCTCGGAATACTAATGATAGTGTTGCCGCCGTTTAATGCCCTCTCCGTCTGTCCCAGCCGGCAGGGTAAGTCTGGGGCGCCGTGCTTAAGTATATCTGTAGTCTGGGGAGCAAGGTCGGCAGGCAGAGAAGCAAGATAAACTGCGGTGTTGGTAATATCCTCCCGGTTTTTTGTATAGAATTTTGTTTGCTTATAAATGCTTCGCTGTCTTTTTTTTTCTATGGTGTTAGGAGCGGGTGAAGTAAGAAAGGCTGTGTTACGGTCTTGTTGTTGAAGTGTCGAGGATAATGTCAGATACGCGTATGTCTTTCTATAGAGTATTTGAGGTTTATTATAAAAGTCTCAATGATTGATTTTTTTTTTCCGTAGCGTGTCTAAGTGACAAAGAAAAATATAACATAGTAATGAGTTTAAAAAAGTTCGTTATGATTATGCCTCGCTTCATGTGTCAAGTCAGAAGTGCCAACTACACTTTTTCATCAAATTTGGGTTAATTTCAAAGGCTTGGTTTTTTCCACCGGCAATTCCAGAGTATACATAGAAATATGGCAAAAAAAGAGAATCCATTTTATGGCTCCATCGTGGCTTATATGTCGATGTAGGAAGTGCCAGATCCACTTTTGTTCCTGTTTCTTTGCATGGAATCTGGGTTGCTTATAAATGCATCACTGGGTTTTCTCAACAGTGTCGGGGAATGGCAGGCAAAAAGGCACAGCGTTACGGTCAAGTTGAGTTTCATGTGTTTAAGTCCAGGAGTCAGAAGTGCTACACACACTCTTATGAAAGCACGTGCTGGCTATTCTCCTCTCCTCCAGTTTGAAATTCTGGCATTCACAAAAGAGCGTGGTACCAAGGGAAAGAACGGAATCCTTTGTACAGAAAACCAAAAGGATTCCAGTGTTACGTAATGGGTCTCCTTTGAGTGCGAAAGATCTTTGGCAGAGCGAACAAAGGCCGTTGTGATGTAAACATAAAGGTGTATCTCAGAAAAAAAATACTAGTTATGCAACGCTGACAATGGGAAAAAATAAAGAAACATAATTCTATTCTTTTTATAAAGGATGCACATTACTAGACTTGAGACAAGGGAGAGCAGAGAAAAGAGAGGAGGGAACAGTGAAGAAAGGAGGGAGGAGCGAAGAAAAAAAGAGCAGGTACAGTGTTGGTAATTAAATACATTGTAGTGAAAACTTTGATGCACAGATGCTTTTAACACCACTTTAGTACAGCCTGTGAGAGAGAGAGAGAGAGAGAGAGAGAGAGAGAGAGAGAGAGAGAGAGAGAGAGAGAGAGAGAGAGAGAGAGAGAGAGAGAGGAGAGAGAGAGAGAGAGAGCGAAGCCCATCGCATACCCAATAACACAATCATAATAAAAAAAGGACACATGCCAGAGAAAAGAACCATACAGATAAATGAAAAACAAAAAGGAAAAACCAAAATGGTAAACGAACGAACGAATACACACAGTAATAAACACGAACACGACAGAGGAGAGAAAAATAGAACGCTCGACAAACGGACATACAATCTAGAACATACAGAAATGCTAATACACGGACACACAATGTAATCATAACATCATACACAAACAGAGATAACGTATATACATATATGAATACGCACAAAGATACTATGCATACTAATATACATATGAACAAAAGACTCATAACACAGGGAGAGAGAGAGAGAGAGAGAGAGAGAGAGAGAGAGAGAGAGAGAGAGAGAGAGAGAGACGAAAAAGAAACAGCATAACAAGTGGACAAAAATCCACAACTACTCTGGCTCGCAATTAGCTTCGCAGGGACCCGGAGCCAACACTAAATATTCAGATGAGCAAGAGCGGTTACAGCGCTGGAAACAAACCCGCACACCACCAAATAACAAAGCACTCACTCACCACTCACAGACTCACCACCACCACCACCACCACCACCATCACAACCACCATCACCACCACCACTACCATCATCATCATCATCATGGAAGTCATTATCAAGAGAAGCGGGACTTGACTTCTACTTAAGAAAAAGCAGCTTAGGTTCATGAAACTCTGTGTGCCAGTGTATCTTCGGGGACAACTTGATGAATGAACTGCCGGCACAACCAGCTGAGGGAGGGGAGGGTTGTGGGGGGAGGGCGGTGCAGGAGAAGAGAGAGAGAGAGAGGAGGGGGGGGGGGAGAGGCACAAGGACGGGTCAGAGAAAGAGGCCATTGATGTTAATTTAACGGGAAGAAAGAACGTCTCCGGAGGAACTTGTGCCTGAAAAATGGGAACTTGTACGGATCAGTTATGCCCAAAAGAAACATAAGTGTAGAAAGTTGTCTTTGCATAAATCTAAGTTTGTAATACTTCTCCCTGCCCTAATTCCAGCCAGCAGAGGGAGGGAGGAAGGAGGGAGGCAGGACTTGCACATCCCTTACAAAGACACTAGTCTTTACCTATGTACAAAAAACGATAAAAACATAGGTAGGAGTCTCTGAATGCATTTAAACTTAAAGTAATATTCCTTCTAATTTGTTATTCGCATTTCCAAGTGCGTGATGTATATATACCATCATATTTATTATTCTGAACTTTAAACTCTGGAACGTTCTCTATTGAATAGTCTATAAATCTATTTCAGTTTGTTAAACGTACTACTACTTCATTATTTGAATTTATACGTAATATCGAGAACTGTCGTGGGCTACAGATCGCCTCTCATAGATATGTCCACGTTCCTCCTTTAAGCAGATTGGTGTTGGTGCTACACAAAAACTGCCGCAGCGGTGAGGACGATGTGGCCATCAATCGAATTATCCCTCGCCCAATGATGAATGTCGCCGCCACTCGCCTCGGTGGGAGCCATCTGGCCAACGATTTTTCCATGTCCGCTGCACGCCCTCGCCCCGCCACTCCCCTGCCGCCCTCCGCCAAACGTGTGAGCGGTGACTCTTTGCACGTTTGGAGATGAAACGCAAATGACAAAGCTCCTGACTACATCACCACCCCAGCATGCAGAGAGCCGCACTCTGACACACACACACACACACACACACACACACACACACACACACACACACACACACGGTCACGCATACACAAGAAGGGAAACAAGCGTCCCCAGAGCAAGTTGGGTCGTCGGCCAGTGGTAATACTAATGGTCTGTCCCAAGTTGTGTGCTCCTCTATAACTCGGCTGCTCTTTCTCTTAATCCACGTCTTGTTCCTCCTCCTCTGCGTCCCTCTTCCTTGGCTGCCTCGGCGTCAGATCTGCTCCTGATGTAGAGGAAGCCGCGCCCTAAATTGGAAGAGGTTAGATGTGTCACTCTGTATTACTAAGCTTCGTTTCTTTTTTATTTGTTTGTCTTCTTTTTGTCAGTCATTCGAAAATTCTTCTAATGTAGAATTTTTTGCTTCATCCAGATGTAGATAATGTTGGAGTTGAAATATTATATTGTAGTTCTCTCTCTCTCTCTCTCTCTCTCTCTCTCTCTCTCTCTCTCTCTCTCTCTCTCTCTCTCTCTCTCTCCCAGCAGCAGCAATAAGGCGTCATCCGCAAGATCGTAGCCGTTAACAGCCTTACCAGAGTCAGTTGTGACTTTGCGTGTTACAATCAAACATTTAGCTACTATGGATGATCCAGATTTCACTAACAGGCTGACGCGAGGCTCTCTGTCTCTTACTTAATGGTCGAGTCGGATTGCACTAAGTCACGTTACTAAAGCAGTCAATGCCATGCTTGAACAAAACATTATATATTTTTGGGATTTATTCCTGCAGCTCACCAACAATCCAGTACGTGGCCGCCGGCAGGAGGACCCTCATTCATCACAAGGGAATCTTTCACCGTGCTGTGTTGGCTTCCAGGAACTAAGTATCATAATACATTATGTAGCAGCCCAATTACCACTGGCAGGGATTAATTCCTCACTACTAATGTCCAAACTTCCAAACCTCCTCTACATGTGTCTCTCCCTTTATTCCAGTCACTCCATAATTAACGCTGTCCCAGTACTTTCTCTCCGCTCTGTCATTTATTTCAGTCACATAATTACTAACCCCCTCTCTCCCAAGGCCAGGCCACACCAGCACAAGGACTCACTCTTCCCCTCCATCAAGGCCTCAGCTCTCCCAGCGCGAGGTTCCACGGGGGTGACATTCTTCCCTGGCACTTTAAGCGTGGAGAGGCGGGGCGCATCACCATCAAAACAATGAGGACGAATACGGCAAGAAGTGACGCGTCTCTTTATCCCAAACAGAAATGTGATCACGCCCACAGAAGTGTTCATTACGTTCGCTATTAAAGGAGTGATTAAACTAAAATTACAAATGAAGCCATCCCTCCATCCCTCGCCAGCCTGAATGGAGTGATATCAAACGGTGATTCGAGATTAATCCAACCTAATCTTTAAAATTCACACGCACTGATGATAATTCTGGAATAATCACTCGCCAGTCCGCCATCTGCGATTCCCAGAGACACCTGACGCAGTCCCCGCCTCGGGAATCTTATTATCAAAATTTATGGATGACAGGCCCGGCAAATGTTGCCTTCCCCTGACGCCCGCTGAGGAATGGCGGCGCTGGCCCTTCGCCCTTTGTTACCTGCTTACCTAGGCCTTCCAGACCAGCGGTATTCACTGGCCTGTCACTGCACATTGACGGTAATATAGGAAGACGTTTTCATGGGATTATCACAAGTGAAATACCAAAGAAAAGATAAAAGTCAATCACTATTCTTCGCGAATGATCTGACACGTGAAGGAAAAGATGAAATTTATGACCAGGTGTCTAATCCCAATGATGTAAAATTCAAATAATATTGTGATGTCACAGTAAAAGAAAATCACTTAAATTAATACAATTTTTAATATAGTACTGTTAAGGACAACAAAAATACTAGAAAAAAACAAACATTCATCATATATTTTGAACAATTATATCAAGAACCCCCACTATAAACCTTATTCGTGAAATTCTATTTTTAGCGTGACAAAACTCTCTCTCTCTCTCTCTCTCTCTCTCTCTCTCTCTCTCTCTCTCTCTCTCTCTCTCTCTCTCTCTCTCTCTCTCTCTCTCTCTCTCCGTCAAGAAGTTAATTAGGGCAAAGAGATAACTTCCCCGTCTGTGGTGGTCCGCGTCGCCTGCTCTCAATGCGCATAAATTAAGTCTTCATGAATTACAAGCAGACCACCGCAGCCCTCCCGCGCTCCTCCGGCGGCGCTCTGTTATTTTCAGGATGTTGAAGTATATTTACGGTCTTGATGTATTTCCTTTTTCCCCCTGGCAACGGTCTTGCTTCTTTCCTTTCCTGCCTCCACCCCACCCTCCACCCATCCCTCTCCCTCACTCTCTCTCTCCCTCCCCCATTCGCCCTCTTCCTTCTCTTGGCTCCAGGCTCAACATTTTGTGACGGATTTTCCTATTATTAATACCTCCCTCCAGAATACGTCCTCGGCCTTATATAACTTTGTTTTCTACGATGGTTTTCTCCTTCGGTGTCTCCGTGAGCTATTATGATATCCCCCATTATAGTACATTAATTTCAAGCATTTTTGGAGGTTCACGAGACAATGAGGGTTTTTTTTTTCTATTATGTTTGCTTCTTTATTCTCCTTCGCGTCCTCTAATGTCCTTCACTTACCCTTCCGCCAATTTGTCATCCTCTTCTCTCCCTTTCTTTTCATCATCCGTCCTTTCCCTACAATCCCTCTCACGTGTTTCCTTCCCTCCTATCTCCCTTTCCTTCTCCCTTCCTATTTACACTTTATTTCTCTTAGTCCTTCTTTCTTATCACCCTTCCCTTATGTCTCACTTTTATTTTCTTAGTCTCCCTCTTTCCTCATCCCTCCGTGCTGTCTTCCTCTCCCTTCCTTCCTCATCCCTTCGCGTCGTCTTCCTCTCCCTCCTTCCTCCATCCTTCCTCTCCCTTCCTTCCTCATCCCTTCGCGTTGTCTTCCTCTCCCTCCTTCCTCCATCCTTCCCCTCCCTTTCTTCCTCATACTCTTTGTACCCACGCCTCCCTTCCCCGCCTTCCCTCTTCTTACCCAAGTCCTACACGCCTCACATTAAGGCTAACTTTCAGACGGGTTTAGAATTTTTTTTTTTTTAAGGGGTGTAGGACCTTGGAGGAAAAAAATATACATCCCCTTGTTTCTATTTATTTCTTTGTGTCGCTGTTGTGTAATGTATAATTATTGTATTAAAAAGAATTTCATCAGGGTGTTATTTATCATTTCTTCTCTAAGCTATAGTTTGCTGAATTGTTCTCGAAAAATACTCTTCACTTGCATTTTTTGTATGGAAATGTGACACTGGATTTGAAATATTTTCGCTCACCCCGTTCCTATATGTCTGTCTGCCTTTATGTATCTGTGTGTCATGTATATCTTTCCGTGCGTCTCTCTCTCTCTCTCTCTCTCTCTCTCTCTCTCTCTCTCTCTCTCTCTCTCTCTCTCTCTCTCTGTACTTCCCTACCCAAAGCCGAAGGCCTCACCAAGCCTCCTTTCCGCTTCTTTCATCCCTCGCAGCCAGGCTCCCCATCACCCATTACCCTCATTACCATAACAACATTGTCATTACCATATTATCTTCCTTCCCCAGCATTTCACTCGGCACACCAAAAAATGAAGAAAAATGTTGGTATTCTCTTCACAGCAGAAAATATTAGTCACCCCAAAAATTATATTCCTGTTCACAAAGTCCAGACAAAAAAATACTTATTTGAATGACGTGGAAGAGTTAAAAAAAATGAAGGAAAGAAGCATTGAAGGACAGTAGAAGATGAATATATTACCATTATTAATATTGTGTTAGGGATGTTAACCAGAGAAATTACTGAATGACATGAGGCAGTTCATTAATGAAGTACTCGGACCCAGTCCTTCCGTGTGTGTGTGTGTGTG
>CM035214.1:4509756-4525397 GCA_020233015.1 Callinectes sapidus | reverse complement strand
CTCTCATCTATTTATCTATATGTCTGTAAACATCACTGTACCACCATCACTACCACCACCACCACTACCACCACCACCACCACCACCGCCACCACCGGATCCTCCCTGTCTAAAGTCTATTGCGTGATTCCCCTTAAGTGCACTTTGGTAATGACAACTGTTTCATGTCCTCTACAGTCTTGGTGGAGGCGCGGCACAGCCAATATCGCATCAGAAGACAAGGCGTTCCCAGGTAATGGAGATATTGATACTCCACTAAGACTAACGTGGAACATACACTTTTCAAGGACGCTCACTACCAGGAGAGTGATGAAATGGTAAGATAGATGAAAGTGGTTAATCCAGTGTTATATAATGTTTAATGGTAGAGAAAGGTTAATCAAACAGTTAAAATAGTTAATGTAGTGTGTAAATGGGCAATCATAGGTACTTTGTATAGTCACCCCTCGTAGGTAGGTAGATTGAAGGTCAAAATACAGTTAATCCAGCTGGTTGGTGAAAAAAAAGCTAATCTAACAGACAGGCAGTGACAAAACAGTTAATCTATTGGTCAGATGAAAAGACAGTCAGATAAAACAGTTAATCCCTCAGTAAGATAGAAAAAAAATGTTTGTCTAGCACGCTGGCATTGACGAAACAGTTAATCTAGTAGTCAGATGAAAAGACAGTCATTTAAAATAGTCGATCTAGTAAGTACGTGAATGAAACAGTTAATCCAGCCGATAGTCAGGAACAAAATATTCAATCTAGTAGTCAGACAGAAAGGCAGTCACATGAAACGGTTGATCTAGCAAGTACCTGAATAAAACAGTTAATCCAACCGATAGTCAGCAACAAAAATAGTCACTCTAGTAGTCGGAAGGAAAGGCAGTCACATGAAACGGTGATCTAGTAAGCACCTGAATAAAACAGTTAATCCAGTAGATAGTCAGCAACAAAAATAGTCACTCTAGTAGTCAGAAGGAAAGGCAGTCACATGAAATAGTTAGTCCAGCACATGGGTGGATAAAACAGTTAATGCGGAGGGTAGATCCTTGGATTGGCAATGGAATATTTAGCGCGGGCATAACAGTTAAGCGCGGGCCATCTCAGTGAGGACCCGCACAGGACGCCGCCCAATACTAGCGCCATCACCTTCGTTTTTCATCCGCACTTTTCCCTCGAGTGGCGGCACAGGACTCCCGCTCACCTGGATTACTCGCTCCGTTTATGGGCCGTGAGAGTTCGTAATGGCAGGCCGTTTTCGAGGCAGGTGTGCTGTGGGTCCCTAATCCCCCCCACTCACCCAACCAGGTCACCCACACCCACACCTACTACACCCGTACACCCGCCATCTCCATTCCACGCGGCGTTTCCCCAGCATGCACCCAACATCTACACGAATGCCACTTTCTACCCCCCACCCCTCCCATTCCCTCCCATCCCCGCCCCGTCCTACTCCCCCTTTTCCTGTGTTATCCGAATTAAGTATCTACTGTAACCTTTATTTCACGTGTTCCTTTTCTCTTTCTCTTCTCTTTCTCTTCTCTTCTCTTCTCTTCTCTTCTCTTATCTCTCTCTCTCTCTACTATCATCCCAACCTCCCAATTTTCATGAAGCATTACTCCCCGCTACCTATTTACCTGTGCCACACCTTCATTCCACGTGTTCCTCACCTCCCCTGTCTCTCCTCTCCCTCTCCCCATGACAGGTAAACGTGAGGGCGGGGCGCAGGTGTGTCAGACTCTCACCGTTAGCACCTCTTGCCCCGGTTGTAGCGCGCTGCCTTTATTAACCTGTATATTAATCTTACGCGGTGGTTAATTTCAGGCGCTTGCTATGTTATTATCTATTAAATCAAGAGAACTGGCTCGTTAACCACGCGCCTCACCTTCCCGCGCCACTAACTAGGGTAACATGCTCGTTCCTCCGCGTAAGGACCAGACATCACTTGCCCGAGATCAACTATATTTGCGGCATAAGTATATCCTAAACAAGAATTTTATTAGTCCTCGTACCCTCAATTTTTGTTATTTATTCGGCATACAAGCAGTAGTTAGATGCACACGCTTCCCTAAGTGCCACTCCTACAGCGGTGGTGTCCCTACTTCCACTGTTGTTGGTTATGAATTTCCTAAGTGTAATTGTATTTCCTGCTTATGCTAATTTCACTTCACAACTCCCAAGTACTTTCTCCTTTACATTTATCGGTACATGTATTTCATATTACGAAAATACGTTCTTCTCTTGTAAAGTGGTCAGGTTTTTATGGATTGATAAATTTTCTTTTCTAGGCTTACTTTGGTTTCGGAATAGCAAGATTACTAAACATGCAAGAAAAGAATCATTCTTTATGTAATGAAATGATCTATAACACTCCCAATTCAGTTTGTAAGTTGTTCTCTTTGATTTACTTGAGATTGGTATGAAGTGATGCAGTATCTGCGTTACTGCGTTACTTCCGTTTATGTGTTGCGTTACTCTTCCGGAGTACGCGAAAGGGAAGAGAAAGGACCGAATGGAATGAAAGGGACACACTCACTGAACAGAAAACCAATTGTTGCGCCCTAAACCTGCAACCTGAGAAAGTAATGCTACATTTTACGAGCGGCGGCGCCCGTCTCGCTGCCTCGGGAGAAGCAGATGACTGGAGGGAAGTCAAGATCAAGATTGGATAGCAGGAAATTGAGCAACAAAGAAGTTATAGCGAAAGCTCTTACGCAAATGAAGGAGAGTGAGGAGTGTGGAGTGGAGTAGACAGTCTGGTGTAGCTGATGTCGAGAGACACAGAAGGAAACGTTGTAGCGCGTCGAGTTCCAAGAGGACTGGTGAGGAGACTAAATAAATAACAGTGGCAGTTAGCAACCTGGACTCGTGAATTTTTAAGAGGCTGAAATGGAAGACACGCCGAGAACATGTCACCCACTAAAGGTTGTGGAGACAGAGGAGGGAAGGCTATTAGAATAGGGAGACAAGTGGTCGGTCCTGGTCGTAAACATATATCTGTTGGGTGTGTGTCGCCTCTGGACAAAAGGAGGCGAAAGTGTTTCTGCCTCACCCTCTCTGAGAAAAAGAAAGAAATTTGGATTGTAATAGTTTCATTCTATTTATTATCGTTTCCAAGTTACCCGCTTTGGCACTAAAAAGATTAAGGCTCGTTCAAAACTTCATAATAACCATCCCATATTTTCACTAACCTAAATCTAAAAGAAAATGTCGAGTCACGTTTGGTTTGCCATTAAACTATGAGAGAGAGAGAGAGAGAGAGAGAGAGAGAGAGAGAGAGAGAGAGAGAGAATTCTGGGGAACGCACATAAATTTATTATCTTTTCATGAATGGCCAACAAGAGAGTTTAGGAATATGTGGTGTGTCAGGGGGGAAAATGGATAAAATATTCATATCGAATTCATTCTCTCTCTCTCTCTCTCTCTCTCTCTCTCTCTCTCTCTCTCTCTCTCTCTCTCTCTCTCTCTCTCTCTCTCTCCATTAAACCTAAATATGGTTATCTTTTCATTTTATCACATCACGTCACAGTCCTTTTTTTTTCTTTACTATTATTCAGCACATTACAAACACGTATTTCACCGCACATCTATTTTGAAGATTTTTTTTATCCATTTGAATAAAATATAAGTTAAACAGGATCTTTTATATCCATCTCAGTAATGCAAGAGTTTATGCGTCTTGACTTTTAAATGCATTTCGAGAAAGAACAAACACCTGCATTGTTCCTCCTTTGTTCACCTCCTTACGAAACTCCATTTCTTTACAATGGAAGTATCAATAATCTTCCAAAAAATATCCAAATTCTTCTTTTGTTTTCTTTCAAGATTTTTTCCTCATCATATATTCTATTCGTTGCCTTTGTGTGAGAAAAAAAATAGAAGGGCATTCTGAACTATGTCCAAAAAAAGGCCTTGTGAAATAAACATAGAGCTGACTGGACCTTTTCTGTTTTGTCGACATTTTTTTCACAGACTCGCACGGAATAAAGTAATGCTATTTTTCCTCATCCTTCACTTCTCTCTCCCTTCGTCCTCCACCCGTCCACCTTCCGCTAAAAACAAACCCTCGTCACAAAGAATTTAATCCGGGAAGCAAGAAAATTCCTATTTGATATATATTTTTCCTTTGAGGAACACAAGCAGGACAGAAAACAAGAGAAAATATGTGTCCCAGAGCAAATTCCATCGATCTTACCCGTCGACAGCTGGTGCAAGTTTAAATCCAAAGCCCCGAACTGGAGCTTTCGAGTGATCTTTACTAACGCAACTTGAAAATGGACGAGGATACATAGATGCGTCTGTCCTAAACCTTGTCTCTTCTCCCGTAAGGGCATCCGTCATAGTAACACTTTTTCTGATTGTTTATTCCAGTGTTAAGTCGCTTCCATCACGTGTTTAACTGTGTTCTGGCTAAGTTCTACAGCTATTTGTTGGTCGTCTTCCCTTAGTGTGTGTGTGTGTGTGTGTGTGTAAAACTTCAGAGACCAATATGTACCATTCTTATAAAACAATTTCGTAACTCTCTCTCTCTCTCTCTCTCTCTCTCTCTCTCTCTCTCTCTCTCTCTCTCTCTCTCTCTCTCCAGACTACCCAGTTATTGTAGGTATAGGCAGATTTATCCTGATGCTGTTTTCTCTGTTCTCTTTCTTTCCCCATAAACTTTTGCCCCGTTCAAGTGCGATCTCCTCCAGAGCTAACATGCCTCACAGCTCCCGCCCATCGCCACTCTGCCCTGCCCCAGTAAGCCACTCCCTCAGGCGCGGAAACAAATCAAGCTCGGTTCCTGCATCCGCCTGCTGCACATTCATCTCAGCTTACAATTCGCACCACACGGGAAACACAAAACTCACCCAAGTAAATTTCTAGTCACTTTCGTCCCACACCTTCCAACGCGCCACGGGAAACCTGTCATTGGGAAAGGAAGGTGGGAGTGGAAGAGGAAGTGACGAGGACTATAAAGAAAAGGAAAAGAAATGAAGTAAGGAATTGTTAGGTGTTAGAAAAAGCTTTGTGTGATATTTGTATGAAAAGTGGTATTTCTATGATTTTTTTTTACCTGTGGACAGATAGAGTGAGAAATGTGATGAAGAGTGCAAAGTAAGTAGGAAAGATTGACTGGATATAATGGAGGAAGGGAAGAATCGTGTAGATATTTGAGGAAGCATCACCATGTCTTAGCTTTAGTAACAAAAAGATCTTCACAAGTGATAGACATGACATAGTCTCCTATTCAGTTTACCATAAAAAACCGTGAGAATTAAAGTATGTCATTACAATGTTGTTAAAAATACTTGTTTAAAACGATTAAAAGAACAGCAAACTAACAAGAAAAAACTAAAGAAATGAAAAAACAATTAAAGAAGATATAAAGAATTACTGATATTTGAAGAAGCAAAATGAGCAACAGAATCAACAACAATTTCAAACACAGTAAACAGGAGCGAAGGAGATGAAAAAAATGACGAACATGAGAGCCCCAGTGTATAACCTGGACGAAATCCCAGCGAAAGTGTAAGGAAAGAGACAAAGAGCGAATAAAGGAGAGCAGAAGAGAAATGCTCGGTGGAGTGAGTGGATGCGTGGGAAAAATCAGACTGAAATGCGAATACCGTGGGAACATAAAAAACGGGAAGAGTGCTAAGTGAGGAATTACTGCAGGCGTGGCGCGCGTAACTGTGGGAAATAAAAGGCTTGAGCGTGAATGGGAGTGTGTTCAGGGAGGATGAAGGACCAGCGAGGCGAGGATGCGGTGTGGCGAGAGTGTGGTAAGGATGTGGTGAGTTCTGGCGAGTGTGTGGTATGTGGAGAGTCTTTGTCGAGTAAATGACGAGTATTTGATGAGTGTGGGGTGAGATTTTGACGAGTATTTTGGTAGTATTTTGTAGGTGTGTGGAGAGTGTTTGGTCAGTATGTGGTGAGTATTTGTATGTGTATGGCAGGTGTGGCAATGTGAAAGAAAGTTTGAAGGATTAGTTACTTGAAATGTTTGGGCGAGAATCTTATGACTGTTCGTGGTGGTGTGATGTAATAAGCATGAATATCACGCCAGTTGATAACAAAATTAAACAAAATATCTAAATATCCTTGGAGTCTTTTTTACGAAATTACACATTTTCTTCAGATTTCAAGAACACAACTACCTGCTTCTAATAAAACTAGAAAGCAATGATAAAGTTATAAATTTCAAAACATAACTGAGGGTATATTATACGCCAGATTAACTGAACCATAAAAGTGTGTGTGTGTGTGTGTGTGTGTGTGTGTGTGTGTGTGTGTGTGTGTGTGTGTGTGTGTGTGTGTCACAAGTTCCTCTAATAATCACAGCAAAAGATACAATATATAAGAAATGGGGAAATCCTCGTTCTGCGCACACTACAGTTAATGTAGGAAAATTCATCACCATAAAGCAATGGTTCGCTCCTTCTAAAAGCCTCGTGATGGCCCGGGTTGGTCCTCGCTGGCCTGTGCCTGAGGCCATTACACTCCTGGGCTACAATGGGGCCGTCACGCAGCCCTGCCACCACCCTCTCCTGCCCTGCCTGGTGCGCCGGCTGCTGGGTCGGGATGGCGCGCTGATAAATTGTCACCCATACATACTTGAGAACGTGAACACAAAGAACATTGGTCGGTTCCCTCCTTGAAACTTTTCAACAATCGTAGTGAAATATTGTATCATTATTCTGATCACTATTTGAAGATGTTGTCTAGCCTCATTCATTAATGCTGGTGAACAAAGAAAGCGGAGAACTTCTTTTTTCTAAGCAATCTCATGATTCATCACTCTCCGAAGAGAGGAATTTAAGTCTGGAAAGCGTCGAGGGACGCAGAAGCACTTTTCTCACAACTACCGACACTTATTACACCAAACTACCGCCCTGAGAGGCGCCAGATCTCCTCGTAAGTCACGTCCTGGAGAAGGTGATAAAGACGCCTTGCAGGAGCCCCCAGAGGCTATATGAAGGAGTATTTTACCGAGTTTTTATATGCCAGATCCCCAACGTGATGTTCCTCCTGCGTCCTCCTCACCAATTCGCCAAAACCTGCAAAACTCATTTCCCTTTTTGCTCAAGTCACACCATTTTTCATTTTCGTGACTCCCTCTGAGGTTCGCCCTCTCTGCGAGGAATAGGAGTGCCAGCTAAGTCAGGTTAAGCTCAATACACGAGACACGCGAATCCCTGACGCCAAAAGTGCTACAAATGCCACCCTTGATCCGTCTCCAGCCAGCGCCGGTAAGGAATCTTCAGACTGATTCTTGTCACGCGGCGCCATCAACTTAATTTTACGGTGTGTCGCTCTCAGATTCATACGTCTGGAGTCGCCGGAGTGGAATAAAGCATACAGATGACTCCCAGCCGCCAGTTTTATGTCATAAAAGGTGATCTTGATCCCATCCCTTCGTCGCAGGCCGGTTTTCATGTTGCTATTTACATTTTGTTGCCTGAGAAACATGGCGCCGCGCTCGCCACAACAGCTGCTGGTTACGAGGAAGCGTCAGGGAAGAGGGCCGAGGTGGCCGCGGCTGGAGGAGACGCAGGCAGCATTATTTACTACATACTACAGAGCCACCACGAGGAATCGCATCGCTACAAGCAAGCTGAAGTACACCTGTTGTAAGTGGGTTTGACGCCTTGACCTCTTCCCTGCAGTGGTGTCAAATTTAGAGAAATAGTGAGGTGGAATTGTGAAGGAAAACTTCGACAAATATCACTGACAACAAAGAAGTGATCGAGTACTTCAAATCTATCAATGTCTTTTATATTCATATTCTTTAAAAATCTTGTATGAAGTGACAAAATGTCAAAAATAAGAGTTCAATTGGAAAGTCATTACCTTCTATGAGCATTATGTTTTGTGAGGGAGCTGAGGAGTTTTTAAAAACTAACACAAGGCCGTGAAAATAAAACCTTGACACACTTGTAGCAAAACTTCGTGCCCGAGTTATTGTAAAGAAAGAATTGCTGAGCCAAGACAGCAGCGGACGCCATCTGGCCCTTGAAGCCTCAACAGGTGGGGCTGGGCTGCTGTTGCTGCTGAGTCGACCACACGAGGCAGCGAAACGGGAACGTTCTTTCATCGCCGCTAAAGAAGCAGGAACTCTTAGAAGTAATACGGTGGTATAGGCCCTTCAGCCCGCCACGCTCCCACCACTGGCGGGGAAAGCAACGGAAGAGCACAAAATCTAATAAATAATGCTTTACAATAAAAAAGCACAAATACTAAAGAGGCCGAGAATAATGGAACCCAAACTTAATATGACTCAAACTTTACCCCACCGAAAAACCGGAGATAAAACTCAATACCATACGAGAAGAACCACTACACATTTATACGTTCCCCCCACATACACACAAAAAAACGGGATCTGATACTATTTGACTAATATGACTCGGTTTGCTTATTGGTTTCCCTTCCCGAGACTCGCAGCACCAGCAGAAAACTTATGACGGAGAAGACCTTTTAATAAATCCAACAAAGAGATGCGGCAGGCGGTCTGTGCGGCGGTGGGAGGGCGAGGGAGCCGCGGATACACTGCGGCTCCCAGTCCTCCCAACCCAGAAGCTCCAGGCAATGATATATCGACGTGTCTTTTTTTTCCCGGCCCTGTATAGCTATGTTTTTAGATCAGTGTTTCGTTTTTGTTCCGCGGAGAGAAAGAAAAAAAAGAGGAATCTGTGTGTTTGCGAGGCAGGATATCGAAATGGGAGGCCGCACCGCCCAGCTGAAGGTGCGCGTTTGTTGGGGCTGCTATATGTTGCTGCTACCCTGCCCACCACTCTTCCAAAACTGTCCACCTGTATTCCTGTATGCGTGCCTATCTACCTGTCTGCCTCTGATCTTTTGTACACAACCGCATCTTCCACTTTCCCTTTATCTTTTACCGTCCTTCTCCTTCCTACTTGCTCTCCCATTCCTCCTCCTTCCCATCTACCTCCCCTCTTCCTCCTATTATCGCCTTTCCCCCATTACATTCTTCCTGACAAGCTTCCTCCCCCGTCTGTCCTTCCTCCCCTTCTTGTTTCCCTTCCCTTTCCTGCTACTACTCTCCTCCTCCTCCTCCTCCTCCTCCTCCTCCCCCCCTTCCCTCGGTCATTGCTCAACCTCCTGATATTTGTTCACCTGCAGTTTTCACGTCGTGGATTTGTTCAAGGTAGACACTGCTGAGCAATAGCTATCGTGCTTTTTTTCCCTTTCAACTGCAGTAAACATTTTCGCAAAAAATATCAACATATCTAAAACAGTTTTGGGGGACGCAGCAAGCCAGGCAGCAACCAGCAGAACCGCGCTGCCGCCGCCACTGCTGCTGCTGCTATACTGCTGTTGGTGCTGCTGTTGGTGCACGCTGCCTGCTGTGTTTTCTTGGTGACGATTTACTGCCCACTCTTCCTTCATGTATGTCTGTGTGTGTCCAGTACCAGTACACTGTGTATGCGTGTGTCTATGTGTGTTTGTGTGTGTGTCTGGGTGGGTGAGTGGGTGGGTGAATGGGTGAGAGAGAGAGAGAGAGAGAGAGAGAGAGAGAGAGAGAGAGAGAGAGAGAGAGAGAGAGAGAGAGAGAGAGAGAGAGAGCATGCACATGTACAAGATTAGTATCGATAACTATTAACCATCATTATTATTATTATTATTATTATTATTATTATTATTATTATTATTATTATTATCATCATATCATTATTATTATCATTAATTATTACTATTATTATTATTAATAGTCATTCACTTGCAGAGCAGACTCAGCTGGCATGGCAGTCGTTCCCATTTTCCCTCTGCCTCTGTCAGTGTCTGTTGCCACACTCCGCTTCCCACTTGACCTGTGCCGTGAGATGCACCACCAAATGATACATCTAACGTTCCATTCCCTTATCCATCAGTAACACGTATCATCCCATTAACCCATTACCTTCTCATGTACTATTTCCTTTATTTTTTTCCTACCATTTGATTAACACTTAAGTTAATTTTCCACTTTATCTTCTCATACTTTCCTCTTCGCCTCTCCCCCTCCCTCTTTCCCTCTCTCTCTTCATCCTCACGTCCCTCCCTCCCTCCCTCCCTCTTCCCTAATTCCTTTCCTCTCAAGCTGAGTGATACCCGATAGTTGCCTTGGGTGGCACCGAGAGTGCCATTATCGGCGGCGGTATTTCCTGAGTGGCACGATGTCAAGAATCAGTAAGTGCCCAGGCAATCGCCACTTAAGTGTTCAGGTTTTCGCGTTCTTGAACTTGTAAATACTGGAAATGTGTGTTTGTGCTTCAAGTTGTAGTACAATGAAATGTGTTTCGTCAATGTGTTCTAAAGGTGAATTGTAAATTATAATTCACTACAATTCACACGTTGTAGTTCACGAGGAAGGCAAACATGATAACTTTAACCAAGTGTTCATATAGTGACTTAGTTTCATGTATTTCAGCTCGTCTTGACGATGCCCCAGCCCTCCTCTGCTTGGTCTTCAGCACGTTCCTTCTCTACTATTACACTATCTACATCAATAAACCTAAGAAATGTAAGTCGACTCGGAATAATGAATTTATCTGGACATAACTGCATTTCTAAAGGAACCTTAAGAGATGTTATGTCATTTCTCCCCTTTTCCTCATGAGTGCGGCAATGCTATCTATACAGCAAGCGTCTGACTCACAGCATGTGTCCGTTCCTTAAATTGTTGCACCTTTATTACCATTCTCCCTATATACTGTATACACTGCAAACTTGTCAGTGACCCCAGCATGCAGAGTGACTAAGGGACAGACCCCTGCAGGGTGACTGACGGACAGACGGACGGTCAGACACCCGCGGCCCCACAACGCATGCTGCTCCCCGCCGCCGTCCTTGACACATCCCTCCCACCTCCCTACCCCCACTCCAGCAGTAAAGTCTGGCTGGCCTTGGCTTTAGTCACTCTGCTGCTCCGCTGGTTTTAAATGCTGCCCTGCTCGCCAGCGCCGAGCTAATGCGGGAGGATGGTCCCTGAGCGGGACCGAGAGGGCCGGGGAGCGAGGCGTCTGACGCACGGCAGCCACGATGGCTACCTTGATGGCCAATAAACACGACCGTGAATTTTACAGCAGGTGACTCTGCCCGAAGCCAATTGGCACGTCACCTTCTTTCCCTGTTCCTACCTTTGCAGCCAGAAATCCTGGCACGTTTTATCCTTGCCACACATAAAACGCGTGTGCAATCCTGGGAAATTGTGCTAACAGATTTTATTTTCTCGCTTGGAGTTTCAGTATAATGTTACAGTGTGGAGGGAGAGGGGGCGATGTTTCCACTTAGGACCCGGGGAGCGGCCCGCGGCGCACGACTGACTGATATGAATAACAAATAAGGTTGTGAAACGTTACCTTCGGCTACTGAAAGTCACTTGAGACGGAATTTCGCTCTTGTGTGCCGTGTAGAGCTAAGTGTGTGTGTGTGTGTGTGTGTGTGTGTGTTGTGTGTGTGTGTGTGTGTGTGTGTGTGTGTATGTGTGTGTGTGTGTGTGTGTGTGTGTGTGTGTGTGTGTGTGTGTGTGTGTTATATATATATATATTTTCTCCTGCTGCTGCATTCGGTTTCTTTATAATTTTTGTGTAGCTATTGACTTGGAAGCAGTGGTGGTGGTAATGATGGTGAGGTGGTGGTGGTGGTGGTGGTGGTGGTATTCAAAGTGACTATGGTGTTAATGGCGGTGGTGTGGCAGCGACAGGTTGAGGAGGCAGGCACGGCGGCAGGCAGGGCAGGTGATGCGTGGCGATGGCCGGGCCTCTGTACCCCTGGCCGTGGAAATCAACGAATTGCTATTGTGTGAGCAAGGCCCCGTGATGCATTTATTTATTTATTTGTTTTAGAAGAATGGCTCAATACCCATAGTTGATGGATTTATCTGATAGGCATTTGCTGGAGCAGCTTTTTCACAAATATCGCCTCTGCAGCTTAACAAATGGCGCATAATTTTTGTACCATAGTTTTTGTATGGAAAATAAAACTACGAATACCTCAGCGTTCATTCAATGTGTGCTACCAGTTTGCCACTCTAAATATTCGTTTGGAAGGCGGGCTCTATTTTTTATCTTTAATTCATCAATACATGCATGTATGTAATCAATACATGCATACGTGTAGCTATATCATTACATAAACACGTATCTGTATATGTATGAACAAATATATGTATTACTTTACATTCAATTCTCTCACCACGTATGTCTGTATGATATAAGCAAACAGTGCATCATCTAAACATAAGACACGAAAGACTAACGCTCGGACTCTCGATAACAGCGTAATGGACCGCGGCAAACAGTAAGGCGCAGCTAACACTAACACTCTGTAGCACGACAGTTGGCAGAACATCCAAGCAGCGCACTAAACCTTGACCTGTGTGTGTGTGTGTGTGTGTGTGTGTGTGTGTGTGTGTGTGTGTGGAGGGGAAGGATAGGGAACATTTCAGCTGAACCTTTTACCATTGTGTCCCAGTGGCCCTGCCTTCTTCATGCACCTCCACACTGCACAACACAACAATGGCCGCACGTATGAAATGTTTCTCGCGGAACGGAGTGGGGTCAAACTGTCCTCCTCCATGCAAGGATAGACACTCGCCAAATGCAATGCGTCGTGGATATGAGAACCGCTTGTGCTGACGTCCAAGCCAGAGCCGCCTTTGTGCTCCAGGTGACAGTGGTGGTGGTGGTGGTGGTGGTAGTAGTGAAAGAAGTAGCAGTAGCAATAGCAGTGGTAGCAGGAACAGAAGGTAAAAGGACGATGGCAGACTCAGTAGTAGCAGTGTTTGATCAGTCCCAAAAATTCGTTTCCAGCTTTTTCCTTTCTTGACCCTTAAAGTTGAAAGAACGCGGGAAATCTTTAAACTTAAACTTCAATGAACGATGCCCCCCGGAGCAATGTGCCCGAAGCAATAGAAGAGCGAGACAAAGGAGCCTCAGCCACGCCAGAGACGAGACCATTGCCAGCCTGCTATAAACCAAATCTTTCCACAAATCACGTATAAAAAATGAAAACTCCGCCTGTTTACAGAGACTGATGCACGATAATCCTCGATGAACGCCGCTCCTGAAACACGTCCACATACAAGGAGCAGAGGGAGAGAAAACACGAAGACCAAAGAAGGTTCTTACAGGTTGAAAAAGGCGGTACTCACCCCAGGAAGAGTGCGTTTCTCGTGTAGTGCGTTCTGTGCGTTGAGTGCGGCCTCTCGCGTAGAGTAGGTGAGGAACGCGCACCCTGTGGAGGAGAAAAAAAGCCAGAGTGAGTAACTAAAGATCTGGAGAGTCCGGAAGGAGTCTGAGAAGGCGTCTTTAAACACAACGGGAGAAGGAGGAATGTGAAGGCACGAGGAGGAGAGACAGGCATGGAAGGAAAGATGATGAGTGAATGGTGAGAGTTATAAGATAATGAACTCAAAAAAGAAAGGAAGAGAGTATGGTGGATGCGATAGTACTCTCTCTTCTCACAGGAGAGGACATTTTGCATGATATCCAAGGTCACAAGAAATCATGCTGCAAATAAAGTATGTATGAAATGAAACTACCAAACAGCAACCAGAATAGATTGTACACTGATGTGATACACTACACTTTCAGCAGGAAAATTCTCAAACAGTACCTGTGGAATGGGTGGAAAACAAGGTATACACATAAATAAAACCATGAATCCGACTACCAATTCACAAAAATAAAGTCAGTGATGAAGAAAAATCACCCATTGCATATTATTAATTGATAGCATGAGACCCTTTTTTTTAGGCGAAGCACATTCATCACGACTATAAAAACATGATACTCATACATCAATTAAGGTTTTCATACCAGTGGCGAACCTTTGCTAAAAGACAGATTACTAATAAATCATGCATTTTTACCATACACATTTTTTTAAAGCACCACATTTCTCAAAACCCGCGAACACAAAAAGTAATACAGATTGCTATACGAACTGAAATAACATCATATTAATCTTCCCTTGGTAAGAATGGCCACAACAAGCACAGCCTCGTTATTCTGTCTTATTTACTGCCCACTCGTTCACTTCACTCTAATAAAGGAGATAATTAAGGAGAACCACTTTTCTTTACTTCTAGAAATGCTGCTCTTTCCTTCATTGTTCCTGTAGCTAATCACACACACACACACACACACACACACGAGAAGGGGGATGCTGGCCACTTCCTGATCTCTAATATCCGGGGTGGTGGGAAGGATGTACACAGGGATATCATCTCTCACAACTGACCGTGGCCACCATGTGCATCATTATGTGGCCTGGAAGGACTGGAACGAACACACACACACACACGCACACGCACACACACACACACACACACACACACACACACTGGATACAAGAGTTTCGAGTATATTCAAGCATCTTTATCCCTAGAACTTACATCCCCACACGTATCTCTCTCTCTCTCTCTCTCTCTCTCTCTCTCTCTCTCTCTCTCTCTCTCACTTTATTCACAGGCGGGGACTGGTCGGTGGAGTGTGGGAAGGCCCTGGACTAAGGAGGCAGCAATCGTACCTCGAGGCAGAGAAGCGTGAGGCACTCCAACCCTTCCCCTTCTGCAGGAGTCCCGCACACTTCCCTCACTACCGAAGGCACAGGGAACCCTTCCAGCCAATAACCAGAAGAACAGCGCCGCCATATAAGGGTCAATGTGTGTTTTCGTTTCCCTGGTCACTTGAAATCAGCAAAGGATAACACTTGACTAGCTCTCCTTCACTAAACCTCACCTTTTCCTCACTGAAAACCCAGCTGTCCATGTCAAGTGGAGGTAGTCTTTCCTATTTTGTTTCTATTCATATTTACATTTTAAGGCTTTGGTTGCTTCTATATGTCCAACGTCTTATCATGCTCTGTTGCTCACATTCTTGAACCTTCTGAGTTTTCACCATCTGGCTTTGACCACAACGTTACTTTTAATTTTTTTTTCTTGTGGTGATGTAGATATTTCGCATAACTTCATATATATAACATCACCTAAGATTTCAAAATGTAGTATATTTCTAAATAAAGGCATTATTACAACTCTGAATCAATCAGTACAAGGTAACAAAAGCCAAGCTAAACAAACCTAACTATATAACACGAATGAATCAGGTTAAGTTAGCAGTTGAGGTAAATGTAATAAGACAGAATATATGTCTGGTACAAGATAACAAACAGGCATATAAGAACTTTGGTCACATTTCAGCAGATAGTGAGCCTGTATTACTGTGGAGAAAATAGGGATTAATATTTGGCCCCACCGTGACTGTCTGGAAATGAAGCAGCGAGGAGGCAGGAACGAGGCAGAGATCAAGGCGTCCACCACAAACTTACAGTATTAGCGAAATATAGGAGAGAAATTTTACACAAAAGTTGGAAGTTAATGGCAACTTCACTGCCACGTAAAAATAATAATTTGTTCGCTTCTGATCAAACTCAAGTGACAAAAAGGGAAAAGTTTTGAGCCAAGTTATACCAACCTTCGTATTCCCTTCCCGTGGTCTCTACAGAAGGGTTTATCTTGAGAAAATAGTTTACCGAGGTAAGGAGAGAGAGAGAGAGAGAGAGAGAGAGAGAGAGAGAGAGAGAGAGAGAGAGAGAGAGAGAGAGAGAGAGAGAGAGAGAGAGTGGAGAGAGAGAGAGAGAGAGAGAGAGAGAGAGAGAGAGAGAGA
>CM035214.1:4495896-4508554 GCA_020233015.1 Callinectes sapidus | reverse complement strand
CTCTCTTCATCCTCACGTCCCTCCCTCCCTCCCTCCCTCTTCCCTAATTCCTTTCCTCTCAAGCTGAGTGATACCCGATAGTTGCCTTGGGTGGCACCGAGAGTGCCATTATCGGCGGCGGTATTTCCTGAGTGGCACGATGTCAAGAATCAGTAAGTGCCCAGGCAATCGCCACTTAAGTGTTCAGGTTTTCGCGTTCTTGAACTTGTAAATACTGGAAATGTGTGTTTGTGCTTCAAGTTGTAGTACAATGAAATGTGTTTCGTCAATGTGTTCTAAAGGTGAATTGTAAATTATAATTCACTATAATTCACACGTTGTAGTTCACGAGGAAGGCAAACATGATAACTTTAACCAAGTGTTCATATAGTGACTTAGTTTCATGTATTTCAGCTCGTCTTGACGATGCCCCAGCCCTCCTCTGCTTGGTCTTCAGCACGTTCCTTCTCTACTATTACACTATCTACATCAATAAACCTAAGAAATGTAAGTCGACTCGGAATAATGAATTTATCTGGACATAACTGCATTTCTAAAGGAACCTTAAGAGATGTTATGTCATTTCTCCCCTTTTCCTCATGAGTGCGGCAATGCTATCTATACAGCAAGCGTCTGACTCACAGCATGTGTCCGTGCCTTAAATTGTTGCACCTTTATTACCATTCTCCCTATATACTGTATACACTGCAAACTTGTCAGTGACCCCAGCATGCAGAGTGACTAAGGGACAGACCCCTGCAGGGTGACTGACGGACAGACGGACGGTCAGACACCCGCGGCCCCACAACGCATGCTGCTCCCCGCCGCCGTCCTTGACACATCCCTCCCACCTCCCTACCCCCACTCCAGCAGTAAAGTCTGGCTGGCCTTGGCTTTAGTCACTCTGCTGCTCCGCTGGTTTTAAATGCTGCCCTGCTCGCCAGCGCCGAGCTAATGCGGGAGGATGGTCCCTGAGCGGGACCGAGAGGGCCGGGGAGCGAGGCGTCTGACGCACGGCAGCCACGATGGCTACCTTGATGGCCAATAAACACGACCGTGAATTTTACAGCAGGTGACTCTGCCCGAAGCCAATTGGCACGTCACCTTCTTTCCCTGTTCCTACCTTTGCAGCCAGAAATCCTGGCACGTTTTATCCTTGCCACACATAAAACGCGTGTGCAATCCTGGGAAATTGTGCTAACAGATTTTATTTTCTCGCTTGGAGTTTCAGTATAATGTTACAGTGTGGAGGGAGAGGGGGCGATGTTTCCACTTAGGACCCGGGGAGCGGCCCGCGGCGCACGACTGACTGATATGAATAACAAATAAGGTTGTGAAACGTTACCTTCGGCTACTGAAAGTCACTTGAGACGGAATTTCGCTCTTGTGTGCCGTGTAGAGCTAAGTGTGTGTGTGTGTGTGTGTGTGTGTGTGTGTGTGTGTGTGTGTGTGTGTGTGTGTGTGTGTGTGTGTGTGTGTTATATTTTCTCCTGCTGCTGCATTTGGTTTCTTTATAATTTTTGTGTAACTATTGACTTGGAAGCAGTGGTGGTGGTAATGATGGTGAGGTGGTGGTGGTGGTGATGGTGGTGGTGGTATTCAAAGTGACTATGGTGTTAATGGCGGTGGTGTGGCAGCGACAGGTTGAGGAGGCAGGCACGGCGGCAGGCAGGGCAGGTGATGCGTGGCGATGGCCGGGCCTCTGTACCCCTGGCCGTGGAAATCAACGAATTGCTATTGTGTGAGCAAGGCCCCGTGATGCATTTATTTATTTATTTGTTTTAGAAGAATGGCTCAATACCCATAGTTGATGGATTTATCTGATAGGCATTTGCTGGAGCAGCTTTTTCACAAATATCGCCTCTGCAGCTTAACAAATGGCGCATAATTTTTGTACCATAGTTTTTGTATGGAAAATAAAACTACGAATACCTCAGCGTTCATTCAATGTGTGCTACCAGTTTGCCACTCTAAATATTCGTTTGGAAGGCGGGCTCTATTTTTTATCTTTAATTCATCAATACATGCATGTATGTAATCAATACATGCATACGTGTAGCTATATTATTACATAAACACGTATCTGTATATGTATGAACAAATATATGTATTACTTTACATTCAATTCTCTCACCACGTATGTCTGTATGATATAAGCAAACAGTGCATCATCTAAACATAAGACACGAAAGACTAACGCTCGGACTCTCGATAACAGCGTAATGGACCGCGGCAAACAGTAAGGCGCAGCTAACACTAACACTCTGTAGCACGACAGTTGGCAGAACATCCAAGCAGCGCACTAAACCTTGACCTGTGTGTGTGTGTGTGTGTGTGTGTGTGTGTGTGTGTGTGTGTGTGGAGGGGAAGGATAGGGAACATTTCAGCTGAACCTTTTACCATTGTGTCCCAGTGGCCCTGCCTTCTTCATGCACCTCCACACTGCACAACACAACAATGGCCGCACGTATGAAATGTTTCTCGCGGAACGGAGTGGGGTCAAACTGTCCTCCTCCATGCAAGGATAGACACTCGCCAAATGCAATGCGTCGTGGATATGAGAACCGCTTGTGCTGACGTCCAAGCCAGAGCCGCCTTTGTGCTCCAGGTGACAGTGGTGGTGGTGGTGGTGGTGGTAGTAGTGAAAGAAGTAGCAGTAGCAATAGCAGTGGTAGCAGGAACAGAAGGTAAAAGGACGATGGCAGACTCAGTAGTAGCAGTGTTTGATCAGTCCCAAAAATTCGTTTCCAGCTTTTTCCTTTCTTGACCCTTAAAGTTGAAAGAACGCGGGAAATCTTTAAACTTAAACTTCAATGAACGATGCCCCCCGGAGCAATGTGCCCGAAGCAATAGAAGAGCGAGACAAAGGAGCCTCAGCCACGCCAGAGACGAGACCATTGCCAGCCTGCTATAAACCAAATCTTTCCACAAATCACGTATAAAAAATGAAAACTCCGCCTGTTTACAGAGACTGATGCACGATAATCCTCGATGAACGCCGCTCCTGAAACACGTCCACATACAAGGAGCAGAGGGAGAGAAAACACGAAGACCAAAGAAGGTTCTTACAGGTTGAAAAAGGCGGTACTCACCCCAGGAAGAGTGCGTTTCTCGTGTAGTGCGTTCTGTGCGTTGAGTGCGGCCTCTCGCGTAGAGTAGGTGAGGAACGCGCACCCTGTGGAGGAGGAAAAAAAGCCAGAGTGAGTAACTAAAGATCTCGAGAGTCAGGAAGGAGTCTGAGAAGGCGTCTTTAAACACAACGGGAGAAGGAGGAATGTGAAGGCACGAGGAGGAGAGACAGGCATGGAAGGAAAGATGATGAGTGAATGGTGAGAGTTATAAGATAATGAACTCAAAAAAGAAAGGAAGAGAGTATGGTGGATGCGATAGTACTCTCTCTTCTCACAGGAGAGGACATTTTGCATGATATCCAAGGTCACAAGAAATCATGCTGCAAATAAAGTATGTATGAAATGAAACTACCAAACAGCAACCAGAATAGATTGTACACTGATGTGATACACTACACTTTCAGCAGGAAAATTCTCAAACAGTACCTGTGGAATGGGTGGAAAACAAGGTATACACATAAATAAAACCATGAATCCGACTACCAATTCACAAAAATAAAGTCAGTGATGAAGAAAAATCACCCATTGCATATTATTAATTGATAGCATGAGACCCTTTTTTTTAGGCGAAGCACATTCATCACGACTATAAAAACATGATACTCATACATCAATTAAGGTTTTCATACCAGTGGCGAACCTTTGCTAAAAGACAGATTACTAATAAATCATGCATTTTTACCATATACATTTTTTTAAAGCACCACATTTCTCAAACCCACGAACACAAAAAGTAATACAGATTGCTATACGAACTGAAATATAACATCATATTAATCTTCCCTTGGTAAGAATGGCCACAACAAGCACAGCCTCGTTATTCTGTCTTATTTACTGCCCACTCGTTCACTTCACTCTAATAAAGGAGATAATTAAGGAGAACCACTTTTCTTTACTTCTAGAAATGCTGCTCTTTCCTTCATTGTTCCTGTAGCTAATCACACACACACACACACACACACACACACACACACACACACACACACACACACAGACACACACACACACACACACACACACGAGAAGGGGGATGCTGGCCACTTCCTGATCTCTAATATCCGGGGTGATGGGAAGGATGTACACAGGGATATCATCTCTCACAACTGACCGTGGCCACCATGTGCATCATTATGTGACCTGGAAGGACTGGAACGAACATACACACACACACACACACACACACACACACACACATACACACACACACACACACACACACACACACACACACACACTGGATACAAAAATTTCGAGTATATTCAAGCATCTTTATCCCTAGAACTTACATCCCCACACGTCTCTCTCTCTCTCTCTCTCTCTCTCTCTCTCTCTCTCTCTCTCTCTCTCTCTCTCTCTCTCTCTCTCTCTCTCTCTCTCTCTCACTTTATTCACAGGCGGGGACTGGTCGGTGGAGTGTGGGAAGGCCCTGGACTAAGGAGGCAGCAATCGTACCTCGAGGCAGAGAAGCGTGAGGCACTCCAACCCTTCCCCTTCTGCAGGAGTCCCGCACACTTCCCTCACTACCGAAGACACAGAGAACCCTTCCAGCCAATAACCAGAAGAACAGCGCCGCCATATAAGGGTCAATGTGTGTTTTCGTTTCCCTGGTCACTTGAAATCAGCAGAGGATAACACTTGACTACCTCTCCTTCACTAAACCTCACCTTTTCCTCACTGAAAACCCAGCTGTCCATGTCAAGTGGAAGTAGTCTTTCCTATTTTGTTTCTATCCATATTTACATTTTAAGGTTTTGGTTGCTTCTATATGCCCAACGTCTTATCATGCTCTGTTGCTCACATTCTTGAACCTTCTGAGTTTTCACTATCTGGCTTTGACCACAACGTTACTTTTAATTTTTTTTTCTTGTGGTGATGTAGATATTTCGCATAACTTCATATATATAACATCACTTAAGATTTCAAAATGTAGTATATTTCTAAATAAAGGCATTATTACAACTTTGAATCAATCAGTACAAGGTAACAAAAGCCAAGCTAAACAAACCTAACTATATAACACGAATGAATCAGGTTAAGTTAGCAGTTGAGGTAACTGTAATAAGACAGAATATATGTCTGGTACAAGATAACAAACAGGCATATAAGAACTTTGGTCACATTTCAGCAGATAGTGAGCCTGTATTACTGTGGAGAAAATAGGGATTAATATTTGGCCCCACCGTGACTGTCTGGAAATGAAGCAGCGAGGAGGCAGGAACGAGGCAGAGATCAAGGCGTCCACCACAAACTTATAGTATTAGCGAAATATAGGAGAGAAATTTTACACAAAAGTTGGAAGTTAATGGCAACTTCACTGCCACGTAAAAATAATAATTTGTTCGCTTCTGATCAAACTCAAGTGACAAAAAGGGAAAAGTTTTGAGCCAAGTTATACCAACCTTCGTATTCCCTTCCCGTGGTCTCTACAGAAGGGTTTATCTTGAGAAAATAGTTTACCGAGGTAAGGAGAGAGAGAGAGAGAGAGAGAGAGAGAGAGAGAGAGAGAGAGAGAGAGAGAGAGAGAGAGAGAGAGAGAGAGAGACTAGTACAATAAGAGTGGAGTTTTTAGTATATTTTCACTGTTATAATTAATTGTCACTATCATTATCATCATTATTGTAATCATCATTATCAGTAGTAGTAGTAACAGTAGTAGCAGTATGATTATTAGGGTTATCTTCATTGCAGTTTTTATATATAAGAGGGAGAAGCCAGCCAAGGGCAACAAAATCAACAAAAACAATAAAAACAAATAAAAACAAAAAAGCCCACGATTATTGCCAGTCCCCTGAACGAATAAAAGTTACAATAATTAATAATCTTATTACGTCTTAACTCAAACTATCATCAGTATTAATGCGGGAGCAGAAACACTAATAGAAGCAGCAACAGCAGTTCAGTAACAGCAAGCACTCCTCATTGAACCCTCAGCCAGGGCTCCGTCACTTTCCAGCACAGCACGCCTCACCTTCCCTGCCGCCGCCTCGGGACTCTCGCCCAAACAACCAAACTCGCCGCATAATACATCCATGAATCTTATGCTCAGCCTCGCCTTTTGAATAAGAATCGCATTACAGCAAACTCACTCCTCTGCTTATACCAAAGACGCCTTCGGGCAAACAGAGTCTATGTACTCACCAAAATGTCATATGTCGCAATGAAGAAAACATTAGGCTACCTCCAGCACTTGTGTCACAGAAACTCGACCGGGAGAGCTACAAGAAAACATCCTTTTTATGGAGACATTTGCGTCGTGCGCCACACTCCCTCCATTTCGGGCAAACTTTTGGCGACAAAGAACTGCCAATTTAAAAGTTTCGCCGCCATGCCGAGCGTATAACATCGGCTACAGACAAAACACTGAGCACTCGTTTGCCTTGCCGTCAACCATTGGTACGCACCCTCATGCCCTGCTGGTCCGCCTCGCCTTCCCAAATACTCACCCACTCACTACATCTCGCCAGCCTCCATCTAACTCTCACATTCTCTCTCCCTCGCTGTCCCTCACCCACTCTCAAACCGCGCAGCCACAGAGTTCCCGGCCTTTTCAGTGATTATTTCGGACGAGAGGGAAAGAGGGAATAAGTAAAGTAAACAGAGGGATGAAAAAAAGGAGGCTGGAACTCATATGGATTTGGGAGAGAGATGGGAATGTGATAAAGGGAAAGATCAAGGCAGTTATGGGTGCAAAAAAAGAGGCGAATATAAAAGATGACGTAGAGGCACAAAGAGGACTACGCAGAGAGGAAAAATGGAGCACGACAGTGGAGGATGAGGTGGAGAATGGAAATGTGGAAAGCAAAACGGACCATACACAAGAAAGGAAGTTATGGACAGTGGAGAAATGGTGCCCGTATTTGGCTTCTGGTTCAGGATAAACAAAGATGCGGCGAACGCTTCACCCAAAGTGGCCATTGTTTGCTGTAACTGCCCTGACTATTCATGCATGGCCTTGGGAGGAAATGTCATGAAGTGCTGGACATTTTGGATGTTTAAAATGCATGTATGAATAAAGCCAAATATTCAATAGGTAAAATTTTGCTTTCGATTATTCCCACTTACTTTTTTTTCTTTTTTGTGTCTTTATTTTACCGCGTCTACAACATAAGGTAAATAACGTCTTCATATGCATATCACACCTCCACAACCCTCTACAATAATCCTTTAACACGCACACACACACACACACACACCTTTCCCTTCACTATTTCAGTCTCCTGTTCATTTAGTATTCCAAGCCATTCATAGTGAGTAAAAACCCTCACAACACGGACTATCACACTCATCACACATCCAGCACCTTCCTTTTTCCTTCCGCCAGACGAGACACGCCAAGACAAGACGCGGCGAGCACAAGGAGGGAGAAACAAGACTGCCCCAAGACTTACCCCTTTATATAAAACATGCCTTCGTGACTCTGAGAGAAAACACGAGGTCATAGTTACAGACCATCACGAAGTTTGGTCTGGAGGCGCCACCATCTTTAACGAAGGCCTGGTATCGAAAAGCATCAGTCACTTTGGTTTATATGAACTCTCTGGACTTGGCGGGATGGAACGCGGAAGCCAGATAAGGTGAAATAGGACGGCGACTGTCGATCAGGGAGGAGTTGGGAAAGACTCTGCCACCGCCAGGCCCGGACCTTGCCTCGCACGCCACCACCATGAGGGAGGCACAGAGACGGAGAGGGAAGGGGAGTGGAGATACCAGGAGAGACAGAGATACGGAGAGGGAAGAGGGAGTAGAGGACAGCTGGGAGACAGAGTGAAGGGCGATAAACGAAGACAGAGAGACAGGAGCAGAGGGAAAAAGGTGAGGGGGAAAGAAGGACGAGGATTGAAGAGTGAGGAAAATGGAAGATCAGGAGAGGGTGGGATGTGAGGATGAAGTGAAAGGGAAGAAGGGTGAAGAAGGGACACTAATGGAGGAAAAGGAAGAACAAGGGCAGGAGTTAAATGGGGATGAGAGAGGGAGAGAAAATTAAGGAAAGCATGAGGGAGGGAAGGGCAGGAAAAGGAAGGCTGCAAGTGGAAGAGGACGGAAAAATGAGGTTGAAGGAAGTACAAAAGGGATTAAGAACCGAGAAATGAAAAATAAAGGAGAAAGAGGAGGAAGAAAAGATTAAAAAGGGGAAGGTTGGGGGAGCAGTACAAGGGAGGGAAAAGAAGAAAGGAGAGGGGAAACAGAAGGAAAATCAGGACGAAAATGGGAAATGAGAAAGAGGAGGCGAAAGGGGGAGATAGAAAAGGAATAAAAGTAACATGAAAAAAGATAAATATTTAAATTAAAGAAGAGAGGAGACGTAGGAGAGATGAAAGGGAGAAGGAAGAAGAGGAAAAGGAAGAAAACTGTGAGAAAGGAAGAGAGGAAGAGGAAGAAAGAAGTGAAAGATGAAGAGGATAGAAGAGGAGAGAAAGAGGGAAGAGAAATGTAACTAATCTGACAGTGGAGTTCCTGATTTAGAGAGGATTCAATCTCAAGAAGTTGGCATGAGATGATCCTCTTTCCTTCCATAATTCCTCACTGTGCGCCTCTCAAGATTCTCCTGTCAAGCATATTGTCCTTCACCCACATCAATTTCTCCTTTATTGCCAAGCGTACTATTTTTCCCCCCGTTCATTCTTTATTGCTTCCTCCCAACCCTCGCTGCACCTCTTTTGTAGCCACCCTCCCTCCCTCTCCCCCTCTCCCGCCCTGCCAGTCTCGTAGCGGCTGGTTGGCTGTCCTGCCGGCTGTCGGAGCGCCGCCGTATGGTCAAGACCCCTCAACAATTTCGACTAAAACCCTGAAAACCTGAAAAGTTTCGAGTGAGCGTGAAATTCTCGGCATCAGTCTCTGTTCTCTGCCGTCTCATTTCTGCCCCTCGGCCCGCTCTGTTCTCCTGGAGGCGACGCGGCCGTCTCCCGCGTCTCGCCGCCTCCTATCAAGAATCGCGCCTCACGCCAAACTTCGGGACAATAAAAAAATACATAAAAAACGCGTCGGACTCAGGGACACACACTCGCGACCTGTTTCTGCTGCTGCCGCCGCCGCCGCCGCCGCCGCCGCCAGCACCACGCTTACCCTGGCAAAAATTGGGCTCACATGTTTGTATATTTTGATCCGTGTCCCTCCACAGCTTCCCCGTCAAGGCTCAAAATTAAATTGTGTGCTCCCTCCTGCTGGTGGAATTGATGATGGCCGGGCTGACTCTGTTCATTGTGTGGCTCGTCGGCTTGGCTGCACTTTTGAATCAAATCGCCGGCTGTTGCACGGTTATTGGCACATTGGAATTTCTCTATAAATCTCGACAAAACTTTGCGCATTTCATATTTAATAAACAAATCACGCGTGTAATAACTGATTTCACAATTATCCGGTAATATTAATGCATTCTTTTTTTCGCCCCCTAGCTTTTATACTCTCTTTAATAACACGCCTTTCAATCGTAAACACGTCGAGATGGCCGCGAGTGACGGCGATCCTTTAACGGAGCGCGATCGGGAGGAGCGCAGTGCGACTAACGGAGGCGGGAAGAGACAAGTTACGAGCCGACACAGTTTGTGGTTACATTCGTCCATTTCCGAGCAGGATTACGACCGCCGACCAGACCGCCAACTGATTCAGGCCGACTAGTGGCGCTGTGGCGGTGGAACAGAAGCAGCGTCATTCTGATCCGCTCTCTGGATAGTAATGTGAACAGATGACCGAACTAGAAACAGTGTCACGTTCTTAATTGACCTTCTAATACATTAAACACACACAGAAAGGAAAACATAAATAGACTCGGAATTCCAACACTTTGAAAACCTTATCTACCACACAAAAACAAACAGCCTCACCCAACAAGAAACACAAAACAAAACAGCTACTTATTCATTCTTCCCTCAACAACTTGTAGGCAGCGACAGACAAACACAAAAATAAATAACATAACAGCCACAAACATTCTAACAACAACAACAACAACAACAACAACAACAACAATAACAACACACACACACACGGAGACAACGAACAAAACAGTTAAGCTTACGCCCGAACACACAAATAAAGGAAAACAATCGCTCATCCCTCAGTGAACGAGGCTGCAGAGTACAGGGGCGGGTTGGCAGCATCGCGGGGACTGGCTGCCTTATGGTGATTGCACTGTGCATCAACCACTCGGGGGGGGGGGAGGGGGGAGGGGGGGAAGGAAGCAGGCGTGAGCAACGACTACCCCGGCACACAAAGGCTCCGTCCTCGCCTCGTCTTATTGCCATGCTAAACGCTGCCCGAGTGAGCGATGGGCACGCGAATCAGCTACTCCAGGCGACCGTAAGCGACTGAGAGAGAGAGAGAGAGAGAGAGAGAGAGAGAGAGAGAGAGAGAGAGAGAGAGAGAGAGAGAGAGAGAGAGAGAGAGAGAGAGAGAGAGAGAGAGAGAAAGAGCAAACTTAAAATCCAAATACACAGATCTAGTTTAACTTGACGAATTCAACAACACTGGCAGAACAGGATAAAGAAGAAGAAAAAAAGTAGGAGGAGGAGGAGGAGGAGAAAATAAAAGAAAAATAAATTAAGTTACATGAATTATTATAAGTATAAGAAGAAACTTATAAAAATGAACAATAGAAAGCAATAAGAAAAGATATAAGAGAAGGAAGGACAAACACAAAAGAACACAATAGAAAACCGAGGAGACAGAAGACCCCAGAAGACAGTTAAGGACAGAAACAAGTGACACAGAGCCAACAGGTTCGTGCGAAGGTGAGCCGGAATGCACAGCACTTCATTACACTACACACGCCTACACGGGGAGGCGTTATTGTTCCTCTCCCGGGGTTCAGTGTAATGGAGTGTCGTGCATACATTACGTGAGGAGCGAGGCGCGGGACACTCACACCCCTGCACAGGTGAAGGCATGTGCTGTTCCCGCATGACGAAGGAGGAACGTTCACGATCTATAAAGGTAATGGGTAGGTAGTTCTCACATTTGTCCCCTGTTCCCTTGCTTGGGGCTCTCTGCACAACGAAGGTAAGAACGAAAATACTTAATAATAATTAGTTTTAAGATGTTAACTCTTTCACTGCGAAATACACCACAACACAGTCCTAAAACAACGAAATCTTAACAAACATCCACAAAAAAAATAGGAAAGATAATTAAAAAGAATATATTGAACAGTCTTTAGCTAATAGAATGTTCTGAGATGGCTGAGTTAGGACGAAATATCTCAGGGGGTGGTTTGTTAATGCGGAAGGCAAACCAAATCGCAGGAAAAGTATCAAATGTTCACGATCTCCTTGCAGGTGGTCCTCAGTCTCCATATTTGGCTTTACTTCGTGTTATCTCTATTATGAAGATAACATGCAGGCTTTATTTCTCTGTTATGAACATTGAGATATTTGAAACTACAATAAGAATACAGTAATATCGATTTAAAAAAATACAAAAAAGGATAGCTTTACAGTGACAGCAAAAATAAAAAGACGAGGCTAGGAATAGACACTGAGACGTATAAAAATGGCAAACCAGAATTTTCTGCTGCCACTTATTCTATCAACACAAACATTTCTAGCTAAGACAAGACTATGAATAACAAAAGAAAAGTTAATAGAAACAAAACCTAGACATTTTAATAATAAAAACACAAGACAATAATATACAAGTTGCATTTTACGCTATAAACACGGATACATTTCCAGTTAAAAGGATAAGAACAAGAAAAACAACAAAGAAAATAGAAACCAAAGCAGGTAACTATATGTGATAACCATAATAAAGAGGTAGCGAGGCACACAGCACTGGTGGTGGGTAAGAAGCTCCCACCACACCACGTCTGCCTCACCTTGCTATGAATCGCGGCCTAATCTCCATGCAAAACACGCAACGCTGTGAGGGAAACAACGATCAAGTCCTCTGTAACTCTTCACAAGTATTGGCAGACACACTCCCATATTCATAAACATTTTTGGTCTCTCATTTCCACCTTTAACTGGTCCAAACGGAAATCATTAATATTTTCAATGTCACCGGAATGATTATGGTAAGAAAAATTATAAAGATTCTGTTTCTACCAGCAATTATTGTGGTCTTGAAGAATATTTCCCTGATTCTAGTCCGAGTTTCAGACAGATTATGCATCACGTATAGGTAAAAATCTACGAGAATCAGAGTAATCATCTCTTGAACATTTACAAGTAACCGTGAGAAGAGAGCAACGCATCCCACCTACACTAACAAAGATTCTACACCGTCAATGAAGAAAAAAAATACCAAACCATTTCCAGTGTTCTTTAATTGAGTCTTTAAGGGAAAACAAAGAACTCGCACCTCAACCCTCACTCTGGAACAATAAACCAGGCATGTGCAGCGTTGGCAGAGCGACGGAACGCACCCAACAGTTCACCAAGGAAACAAAAGATAAGATAAAGAGAGGGGGTGTGTCTGGGAGGTGATAAAAGGCGAATAAAAGGGGAAAAAGAGAGTCTGGTAGTGAGGGGAATATAAGGGGGATAAAAAGAATATGAGAGAGAGAGAGAGAGAGAGAGAGAGAGAGAGAGAGAGAGAGAGAGAGAGAGAGAGAG
>CM035214.1:4405193-4415244 GCA_020233015.1 Callinectes sapidus | reverse complement strand
CTCTCTCTCTCTAAACACACGGAAAAATACTGTTTTTCTCTCCTCGAACAAACCTCCCCTCTGCAATCTTTCCTCCCTCCCTCCCTCCCTCCCTCCCTTCCTCCCTTCCCATCCCTTCCCTTCCCTCCCTCCATTCCTCCCTCCCTACCTCCTTCCCTTCCTCGTCTTCATTGCCTAAAGACACTGAACCAATTCCCTCCCCAGCATTACTGTGAGACCGAGGAAGGGAGGGAAGGGAGGGAAGGCAAGAGGGAGAAGAGAGAAAGAAAGATAGGAAGAGCGAGATAGGGGGAGGAAATGGTGACTGGAGGAAGGGGAGTGAGATGAAATAAAGAAAAAAAGAGGGAAACGCGAGAGGAAAAATTAAAAGGAAGGGAAAGGAAGTGAAAGAAAACTTGATTTGGGACGTGCAAAGAATAACAAGAGCTTGATGTGAAAAAAAAGATATATCAAGAAAAGGAGGAGGAGGAGCAGGAGGAGGAGGAGGAGGAGGAGGACGACGACGAAAGTGATAATGAAAAGAAAACAAAGAATGAAGAAAGAAGAAGAAGAAAGAAGAAGGAGTAAGAAATTAATGTGGAGTCATAAATATCAAGAAAAAGTTATCATGTATGAATATGAGAGAGAGAGAGAGAGAGAGAGAGAGAGAGAGAGAGAGAGAGAGAGAGAGAGAGAGAGAGAGAGAGAGGGCGGGGATGGAACATGAAGATGACTATACAGGACAAAAAGAAAGTTCTCTCTCTCTCTCTCTCTCTCTCTCTCTCTCTCTCTCTCTCTCTCTCTCTCTCTCTCTCTCTCTCTCTCCCCTCTCACTTTCACCGATTATCGCATGAGCTTTGGAGGACAAAATGATTCTCATAGCGCATTAGTCACTTGCAGGGAAGAGGATTAGAGTCAGTCCTCCTCCTCCTCCTCCTCCTCCTCCTCCTCTTCTTCTTCTTCTTCCTCCTCCTCCTCCTCCTCCTCTTCTTTCTGTGCATTCTGAAATATATATGTTGAAAAATGCCAGAAAAAGGAGAATCTTCACTTTATGTTTTCATTTTTTGTTTTTATGTAGAGGTGTGAGGGTTCCCGGAAAGAGAGAGAGAGAGAGAGAGAGAGAGAGAGAGAGAGAGAGAGAGAGAGAGAGAGAAGACTGGCATAACGAGAATGTCACACAAAATATAAAAATAACAAATGCATGCAAAATTAGTCCTATCAATCATTTTCCATCACTCTCACCATCACCTATCATCACATATCACACCTGGTCACCCATTAACTCCCTCATCACCATCACTCATCACCCTATCACCCCCCATCCTTATCTCCTCACCACAGCATCACCACCCTCCACCCTGACTAATTATACCAACTCACCACCGCTCGCTTCATTACCATCCCTCACCGTCATCACCCATCACTACCTCTGCTAATTTTCACTCCATCACTAAAGTCACTCCGTCAGTCACACTCGAACAGTTTCCAGTACGTCTTGTTTCGCTCTCAGTGTTCTTTTTTACGTAAGGGCAACAAAAATAATGAAAAGAAAAAGCCCATTCATTTGCTAGTCCCTTTAAAGTTAGAAGTTAGAATGTCTTATACTCACTAATATCTGTTTTATAACGTAGCAAAAGATATGGTAGAAATAAATGCATAGATAGGATAATAGATAAGGGAAAATTGATAAATAGAATTAAATGACAGCATACGGAATAGTTGGAAATTACCCAGTATGAATGGATCAGTTCATGGCTGGCGACAGATGATGAGTGTGAGTGAAATGGTGAAGGCTATCTTACATACGTCACCTGGTCTTTTTCAGTCTCCTTGTTTGGTGATGTGTTTATATCCTCGTCTAATTAGTAAAGTTAACAAGTGTCACGCCAACAAACATACAAACATGTCACACTAAATCTCCCTCCGAGCAGGTCCTCTTTGAGTGATTTAAACAGGATTATTACAGAAGGCACCAATAACTTTATGAAATGAGAGATTCCAGGATTTAAAAAAAAAATTGAGAATCCTAGCAAATCTAAATCCCATCATTAGCGTCCCACCAACACCGCTCATTCTTTGTCGCAATTGCCTTTGGTACAAAACACCAAGTCATCAAGAGACAAACTACGCAGTATCTAAAATTCCTCGTTTCTCATTACATGTTCTTACTCGCAGGCATAATAATATAAAACACACGAGAGATTGCTGTACCGAATATTTCTATCGCGATCGCAACTGTCCAAGGTAAATGGAGACCGAGGAAGTATTAATTTCGCTGGATGATTAAGTGTTAAAAAAAAAATGTAATACAGGTACTCACATCCTTACGAATACCGCATAACAAAAAAAATAAATAAATAACACAGAGAAACTCGGAGACATCGGTAGTAAAATGGTAAAATGTAATACAAAAGACATAATACAACTTGGCTTTTCTAGCTTTGCATAAAGTAATCATTTCGCTGAATGAGTAAGTGGTGAAAAATGAAATATAGGTCCTCATATTTCTACAAATAACACATGACAAAGAAAAAAACACATTGAAACTTAGAAAAATCGGTGATAAAAAGGTAAAATGAAATACCACAAAAAACTAAATAGAAATTCTCTTCTTTAGACTAATCTTTTTACCCTGCAGAAAAAGTAAACTTTTAAATTAGTAGGGGATGTTACTTAATCATGCGTTAATCAACAATAAATTAGAAAAATGTAAAAAATACAACTAAAAACATATGTGGAAATCACGGCTTAAGACTTTGCATTACCCCTTTGCTGATCTGAGAGTCTAGAAGGCCAAGAAAATTGTTAAAAACCCAAATCCTTCCTTTATTTTGACTCAAGGCTGACAGAAACACCCAAAGTCCCTTCCCGCCACGATAAAAGTGACCTGCCTTCGCCTGCTTATTGACTTGACCTGACCCGAGCCACGGACACGATCACAACCCACTCACCACAGATTATCCCTTTAATAATCTGACCACAAATTTATCCTAAAGGCCTTTGATCCTCTCAGACGATTCCATTTTCAAGCAACAAACACATCGAGGGCCGCACACGCGCACACACACACACACACACACACACACACACACACACACACACACACACACAGGCCACCCAGTCATCATCAATCATATAACAAATGGTCAAGATTCGGTGTCGTGTCATAAAGTTGCCGAAAACAAAACGATCGTGCTCTTCTTATCATCCTTTTGTTTCTCCCGAGGCGCGAGTTACTGGACCAGATTCTGAAACTCACTAGCAGAGCACCTCCCCTCCACTCAGAGCTCTGAAGTTTAACCCCTTCACTGCTATTTGCTGCATTTTTCCTTAATAACTCAGCGCTCCAACACTTCTTTACTTGTTCAACAGTTACCTAAAATATTTAAACTGAGTTGAAATTATAAAGTGTATTATTTTTCTGCATCCCTTTTGTCGCAGATAATATAAAGATCTCATACATTGATATTGATGATATTAATTGTCTTACATCGAAATGAAAGTTAAGTTAGGTGGATTTCTTAAAGTTTTCATATGGTTACATTGACAGATTAACAGGACTTCTACACTATTAACAAGAGAAACATTCTTAGGAAGCCGGCAAGCCATCTTTATAGCCTATGAAAACAGCCATATTGAGAGAGTAAAGAGATTCAGAATACAAAGGTCTCCAGTTTAAGTTACACTGTATTTATAAATGTTTCTGTATGCTTCCATTGATAGATTAGCAAGATTTCTACACTATTAACTAGTGAAACATTTTTGAGATGCCGGCAAATGATCCCTGGGCCTTTGAAAATGATCGGGTTGTGAGAGCAAAATGCCTGCGAATACAAAGCACTCCAGTGTTAAAGCAAGGCAAAGAAGTGATCTCCTTGACACTTCTTTATTAAGGTCTACTGGTCTCCTGTTGCAGCTTAACAGAAACGTTTTGTGACTAATTGCTCTTCAGGGAAATTAACAAGAGTGATGAGTGGAGGAGATAAGAACATAAGAACATTAGGGAAGCTTCAAGAAAAGAGCAGTCCTACACATGATGGTTAGTGTGTGTGTGTGTGTGTGTGTGTGTGTGTGTGTGTGTGTGTGTGTGTGTGTGTGTGTGTGTGTGTGTGTGTGTGTGTGTGTGTGTGTGTGTGTGTGTGTGTGTGTGTGTGTGTGTGTGTGTGTGTGTGTGTGTGTGTGTGTGTGTGTGATTCTTTCACTTCTCCAGAACATAAACTTTTGTCAAGTGTCTGCTAAGTAAGATCAAGTCATAAGACCTCTCTCGATTAACAAGGTAAAAGAAAACAGAAGTTTCAGCAATGAGGAAGCGAAACAAAGAAGAATGTCACTATTCCGGCTCACCGTTAGCACAACAATAACACGGAACGTTAATACTCACACTGTCCCAACACTGAAATTCAAATAAAAACACACGACAGTTACATCAAAGAACACAATTTGATATCGGCTTTAAATAAATGTTCATATTCCAACTTTTACACAGAAACCTGCTGTAGGAGCATAAAGATAAAAACAGTTATAAATATTCACATACACTGAAGACAAAAAAAAAAAAAAAAAAAAAAAAGTCGCAAATAACCACTAAGCAATATCGATTTTGCGGGTTAGAGAAATATGAAAAATTTAAATATTCACAAAGTAAAGAAGAAAAAAAAATAATAGCCACAAGTATCGATGTTGTGTATTAGAGAAACATGTGAAAATTTAAATATTCACGAAGAAAACAGAGAAAATAATATTAGCCACAAATAACGATGTTCTGTGTTAGAGAAACATAAGATAAAATAAACATTCACAAAGAAAAAAGAAAAATAATAAAAGCCACAAATATTGATGTTGTGTGTTAGAGAAACATGAGAAAAAATTATATATTCACTAAAGAAAGGAAGAGAAAATGATAATAGCCACAAATATCGATATTCTGTGTTAGAGAAACATATGGAGAATTAAACGTTCTCGAAGAAAAGAAGTAAAGATATTATGTGTTAGATTCTATGTTCTTTCAATATAACCTACTCGATTTCTCAGCTGTGTCAAGAGAACCATTGAAAAATACCACTACTTTTTGCTCCGAGTGGGGGTAAACATGACTTACGGTCGGCCTTGTTCCTTCCACTCATTTTACGTGTGTTTTCTTTCGATAATCAGGTTTATTTGCAGCGTTTATGGAGTTATATACATGTTTATCTATTGTCTATCTATGCTCTTTGCATACAACCTACTCGATTTCATAGCTGTGTCAAGAGAACCATGGAAAAATACAACTACTTTTTGTTCCAAGTGCGGGTAAACATGGTTCGGTCGTCCTTGTTTCCCCATTAACTTGCGTGTTTTTCTTTCGCTAATTCGCTTTAGTTTGACGTTTAAGGGGTTATATACATGTTCATCTATTGTCTATCTATGTTCCTTGCATATTATCTACTCGATTTCTTAGCTGTGGCAAGAGAAACATGGAAAAATACGACTACTTTTTGCTCCGAGTGCGGGTAAACATCACTTACGGTCGGCCTTGTTTCTCCGTTAATTTTCGCGTTTCTTTCGCTAATTCGCTTTAGTTTGACATTTGTGGGGTTATATACGTGTTTATCTATTATCTATCTATGTTCTTTGCATATTACCCACTCGATTTCTTAGCTATGTCAAGAGAACCATTGAAAAATACCACTACTTTTTGCTCCGAGTGGGGGTAGACATGACTTACGGTCGGCTTTGTTCCTTCCACTTATTTTACGGGTGTTTTCTTTGGCTAATCAGGTTATTTGTGGCGTTTATGGGGTTATATACATCTTTATCTACAGTCTATCTACGTTCTTTGCATATAACCTACTCGATTTCTTAGCTGCGTCAAGAGAAACATGGAAAAATACAACCACTTTTTGGCAGCTGTTAAAATAATACTATGCTAGTTCCAGGCCAGCCATGCATGAGGGTGGGTGGGGTGTGTGTGGGGTGTCCGGCGGGATGGAGGCGAGTCAGTGTGTCCAGGGGTAAGGTGCGGGGAGGTGCGCTGCGTCTAACCTATTGAAAATCCTCTGCTTGAGCGGATACGGGCGATTTCTACCTGAAAAACCCTCTGTTTAAAGTAAATAGCGGTATTTCACGATGTTTTTGCCGCTGTAGTGGCGTATTAAGACGATCTTTACCTGAAATACTGTAGGGTTCAAGTGACCAGCCGTGTATCAAGGTTTATGTAAGGTGAGTCACCATCCAACACCCGCGGCACCATCTTGGATTCTTATTTCATCAGTCATTTTAAGCCATATATGTCAATAATTACAGGCTCATCTTCCCACAGTATGCAGCAATGGTATTAAGCTTTCATATGAGCCATTCAGACATAGCTTTCGTGGTCAAGTTTAAGTTTAATGAAGGTGGGAGTGAGATAGGAGGGGGGGGCCGTACCCCACCACGGGGCCTCCGCCAGCCGGCTCATTTATCAGGATATTTTCTTCGTTTCTAGACTGTTTATTAGGGATCAATAGTCAAATTTACGCTTTCTATGAATACTGCGGTGAGTTTCAAGTCATTTCCGTGCGTGTAAGGGGTGGAGATAGCTGTGGTTGGCGTTATTAGGGTGGTAAATAAGAGGGGATTTTTGCGCTAAATTTCTTGGAACGCTCAATGCCCTTTTTTTATTTAAGGCTGTATCAAGTTGTTATTATTTGCAAAAGGTAGTCCATATACAATGATGTTTTATGCCTAAATTTCAGTGAAATAAGTGGAGAGGAAAATTGTTATTAAGCGGTGTCAAAGTTACATTAATAACTTATTTAGCAGCCAGTCAATAGTTTATTTCTGCCTCTAACTCACTCTAAAGTGTTGAAAATAATTAAGAATAACTAGTCAATTGTTTTGAAATGGGTTTTGGTTCCTTTGAAGTGGTAGTTAATGGATATTTAACGAGTGTTAAAAAGGGTCATATTTTTATAAAACACGTTTTTTTCCCGTAGAATTTCTTTAGAATTACTCTTGTTAGGAGTGTGTTTATACTTTGGGAATTAGTTATCCTATTTATCACGTCGGAACAGATACATTAGTTTGATCAAACATCGTTTTATCGAGGGGTCATTTTTAAAATGGTTTACGCTACGTAAATATAGAGCACCTGTGACGTCATCAGCCGTGACGTCATCAGCTGTGACGTCATCAGCTGTGACGTCATAGGGCAGCGGGCGCCTCCCTGCCCCCTTGCCTTCCTGACTTATATGCCATATATAGCATGAGTTACTGTATGTTTACCGTGTGTGTGTGTGTGTGTGTGTGTGTTAAATAATAATATCTCGCTCGATCTTTCTTTAGTGTGTTCCCTTTAAACATTCCTCTAGTGGCTGCCTCCCAATATCATGATTCTTGAGTGTTGAAGTAAAAGTAAAAAAAAAAAGATCATTTAGTGGACAAGAATATTTCTATAGGAGATAGCGATGTCTTTACTACAAAATGAAGTCAATAACGACGCCCTAGCATCACTCACTGTGCTGGTGGAGGATACCGTTTGTCGTTAATTAACAGCGACAGACGCCTGGTGGTGGTGTCGATACCGCGTCGTTAAGTTTAGTGACAGCGCATATATATATATATATATATATATATATATATATATATATATATATATATATATATATATATATATATATATATATATTCTTTTTTTTTCAAATTGAAAACACAGGCTCAAAAGTGGTAGTCCGTGGAGAAGGATAAACAAAAACAACCTGTCAGGTCATGTTTTATGTCATTTAGGTTTTGTAAAAATAAACTTAAATATTAGCTACTTCTGATGCTACCCTACCGCCCCCCTACCGCCCCCTTTCACCTCACCGCCCCCCAAGATCGTTTCACCCACCGCCCCCAGGGGGGCGGTACCGCCCACTTTGAGAACCACTGTGTTAGAGAAACATAAGAAAAATTAAACATTCACAAAGAAAAGAAGAAAAAAATAATAAAAGCCACAAATATCGATGTTGTGTGTTAGAGAAACATAACAAAATTTAAGTATTCACAAAGAAAAGAAGAAAAATAATAAGAGCCCCAAATGTTCTCTAACCAGGCAAGAGGGAGGCAGCGGCTTATTAGTATCCATTCGATTACCACGTTGGTGAGTCCTCGAGGTTCAAGCAAGCGGCGGCAGCGGGACGGAGCTTTGTGGCACAGCGGCTCATGAAAATTCAAGACGCCTCGCAAGATCCCCGCAGACAACAATGGTGGAGCAGAGCAAGATAACAAAACACAGGAAACTAAGACAAGGGCCGGATCAGTCTCGCCGCCGCCCGACGCAGGAACAAGCGAGGAAAGCCGGGGCGGGTTCCTGGATGCCTCTCCTTCCTGACGCTGGGGCTGTCACCATAAAAAGAGCGTTAAGTCTTTCTTCTTCGAGGTAATAAACTGGTGGCGGTGCGGCGCAGTTTTCCATCGCCTCCAAACTCATAAACTTTCTTCCTTCCCTCAGGCGGGTTCGCAGGGCGGCTCTGGTGGTGTGCTGGCGTGACGCTGATCTCTGCTGACCTTTCTGGATGGTCACACGATGAACCCTTTCCACTTTTTTACCTAATCATATTTCAATCTTTTCCTCAATTATAATTTCTATTTTTGTATTTGCTTGTTGTTTTAGTGGCTGGTCTCTTTTGGGGGGGTTCTTTAGCATTGTAGATTGAAAAATAACTTTACAAATTTGACTAGTTTTAATAAGAGAATGATTTATCTTATTGTTTATCGCACTTATATACAGAAGCTTCTATATTTCGAAAACAATTTATATCTAGAGACTTTTTTACCTTATGGATCGAGGATAAAATTGTTAAAAACTCAGCATTCAAAATATGATTATTTATTTAGCAGTGCGTTTCTCATCGTTCTTTCCCACTAAAGTATTGCACGCGAGAGACAAGTATTCATAGCTTTAACAATTGGCTGATAGTTTTTTAAAAAGTGTTTCTATCATTCCTTTCCTCTCCCAGAGACAAGATACATTACACTGCGGAAACAAGTACGAGTATATCTTTCCGTGTTGAAGTGTCATAAATATGAAACGTATCATAAATATTATTTTATTGTTCCACCCCATCGGACAACAGGAGCAAACCTTTGTTTGTCTTTTTCCTTCATTCACTCCATTATCAGCGCTCCCTCTATCCCGGATACCTCTCACACGCTCCACTGCCTAAACCTTCCTCCGCGATGTGCTCAACTTCCCTCTCTCAATCCCCGGGAATTACACGCTCACCTAACTCACGCCGGACCACCACTAACTCTGCCCGCCGTCTTCTTTTCTTCTCTGGACTCCCTTCACTGCTCTTACTCACTACATCCATCCTCCACAACACTATTTCAGGGAGCAGTGGTATCGGTATCACTTGTTCACGTCTGACCTCCTTTTCCTATTTACTGGAAGGTTAATGACACTCAAGAAAATAATTATCACCTCAACATAACCCACCAAGCAAACGGTCTTCCTCAATCGCTTCTTCAGATATGATCACTGTGCGTCCATAACACAGTCTATCAATTAACGCACCTCCATCAACATTCTAAAAATATCAAAAACTACATGCAAGTAAATAAATATACATATATTCTTCATCCAAAATAGAAAATAACAATGATAGAAAATTTAAGAAATGAAGAAGATGTAAGAAAACAAAAGAAAAAACTCATTTCTATGGACCTTGTTTAAGAATTACTAGCACAGTGGACCATTTTTAACACTTCATTTTGCCATTAGTCAGATTCTTCTTTCATAAAAATCACTCCAATAAATTTTCGTCTGCTATCGTTTAACCAAGGAAATTTAGCGTTAACCAGAAGAAAGCAAAGTAAATGAGAGAGAGAGAGAGAGAGAGAGAGAGAGAGAGAGAGAGAGAGAGAGAGAGAGAGAGAGAGAGAGAGAGAGAGAGAGAGAGAGTGCTTTCCATTGAGTAGAACTTGGAGATAATTACGTACCTAATTAGCAACAAGCGATACAAGCGACTAAGGATTAACTCGATGTGCGGCCGTCGAGAAATTAGCCTCATTATAAATCCTACCAAATGTCTGAGCTCAACCCATCACCCCCACTCACACACACACACACACA
>CM035214.1:4391829-4399836 GCA_020233015.1 Callinectes sapidus | reverse complement strand
TCTCTCTCTCTCTCTCTCTCTCTCTCTCTCTCTCTCTCTCTCTCTCTCTCTCTCTCTCTCTCTCTCTCTCTCTCTCTCTCTCTCTCTCGTCTTTCCCTCACACCTCTCTCAGTACTTTTCTTCCAGTAAGTTTGTACCCCCTCTCCCTCTCTCTTAACTGTCCTTTCCGCACTCTCCAATAGATTTCCCTCCAGTCTGTCTCTATTGCCTCTTCCAGCATCTCTCCCTCCTTCTCCCAAAACCTCCTTTCTCTCTCGCCTCTCCCTCCCCCATCTGTCTATCTATCCCTAGTGCATCTCCTGTCTCTCCCTAACTCCTCTCCCAGTACTCTCCCATCCCGGGGTGTGTCTCTAGCTATAACTCTCCCTTTAATGTATCTTCCTGTTTATAACGTGCGGCTGGCTATTAAGTCAGGCCGCGCCAGAGCTCTCGCGCGCCAAATTAAAAGCACTAAATAAGACGTGTAAAGTATGTATTGGAAGGCGGGCATTTTAATATGTAATAAATAGAGCGTGTTTATCTATGCTTGACGTTAATTCTCTCGTACAGCGCCGCACCTGTTTAAGGGGGAGCTTCGGGAAACGTGATAGCTTTGGGCTGCGCGTGTTATTTATGGGTGACGCAACATTGTTCCCTTTTTCTATATCTAAGGAGAGGAGGGCGAGAGGGAACGAGAAGTGTGTGTATGCCGCCGCTCCCTTGTAATATAGTTCCTGAATACAAATATCCACACACACAGAGAGAATGTTATGCCGACACGAAGGAATTAATAGTGTATCGTTCTTCAGATGTTTCATGTAGATCAGGCAAGTCCCTCCCCCTCTCCCTCTCTCTCTCTCTCTCTCTCCCTCTGTTCTCACGGTACAACCCTCGCTTCTGCCTGCAATGAAGAGGAATACACGCATTTCAGTGCCATTTCGGGAACCTTAGCTGCTCTCTGAATAAGCGAGGACCAGGAAGGGTGGGGAGGGAAAGCAGAGAAAGATGTATGTATCGAGAGGATTATAAACATGGTGGTACTGGTGGTGCTGGTGATGATAAAAGGAGGAGGAAGAGGACCAATAGGAATTTCAGAAGTTGAGGGAGGAGGAGGAGGAGGAGGAGGAGGAGGAGGAGGAGGAGGAGGAGGAGAAGGAGAATTTATAGCAACAAGGTAACACAAGGGAAAAACAAACATCATTTTCTCATTCCACCGTAGACTATTTGTGAACAAGAACAAAACCAAAAAACAACAAGAACAATAAAAAAGAAAATCAACAAAATGAACAAGTAGACCAACAACAACAACAAAAAGAGACCTACTACTTCTACTCTTACAATTACAACTACCACCACCACCACCACCACCACCACCACCAGCGTGCCGATACAAGCAGCCCTCCCAATACTGGCGCGTTATGTCACCCCACGGTCGCTTTCCTCCCTCTTCGGGCTCTTGGACTCCTTCCAGCCCCTTTCTGACCACGAGAAGAGAGTGAAAGGGAGAAGAGGGAGAGGGGATGTACGTGAGGAGGAGGAGGACGAGGGGAGAAAGAGGAGGTGGAGGAAGAGGAGGAGGAGAATGAAAAGAGTGAAAGGAAGGAGATGAGGTTGGTGAAGAAGAGGATGAGGAAGAAAGTGAGGAAAATAAGGAGGAGGAGGAGGAGCAGGAGGAGAAAGAAGAAGAAAAAGAAAAAAAGGGAGGTGAAGGAGGAGTAAAATAAAGAAAAGAAGGAGGAAAAAAGATATGAGACCACGAAAAATTGGAAAGAAGAAGAGATGGAGCACAAAACAAACATTAGAACAAGAATAATAACCTGGAGAAGAAGAAGATAAGAGAGGAGGAAGAAGAGGAGGAGGAGGAGGAGGAGGAGGAGGAGGAGGAGAGGAGGAGGAGGAGGAGGAGGACGAGGAGGAGGAGGAGGAGGAGGAGGAGGAGGAGGAGGAGGAGGAAGAAGAAGAAGAAGAGATGGAGAAAGAAGAAAAGAGGAGAAGCAGGAGAAAGAAAAAGAAAAAAAGTGGACAAAAAAAGACACTACCACCCCATCCAATCCAAAAACAGCAATTTAAAAGACAAAAAAGAAGAGAGAAAATACCAGACTACCTCACAGCTTCCTTAGATTCCCTTCATAATTCCGCGGGACGTGTGATTAATCCCCGCGATACAGCCGTTAGCGTTCTCACATGTCGTAATTATAAGGATTAGCGGCGAGTCACGCGAGAGACCAGGCGTGGCGGGAGGCAAGGAGCACCCACACTACGGCAGACCTTGAAAGACATTGAGGTGTGGCCATTGAGACTCATTATCTGCTTCTGTGTCTCTAATTTCCTATGACTTCATTTAATTGGGAAGTTTGAAGATATTATTCCCTGTCTTTCAATTGATTCTTCTGGCCTTTAAGGGACTGGGAAATTAGTGGGATTTTTATTTTCATTGTTTTTGGTTGCCCGTGGCCACCTTCTCATTCTTACGTAAAAAAGTATTGTATGTGGTGAGGACTTAAGTACAGACGCGGGATCTTATCTTATATTCTTGGTATTGATAAGAAAAGCATTACAAAGATCACGTGAATTATCTGTTTTGTGTAGGAAATCATGCAGAGATAAGGGCTGCCTGTTCCTCAGTATTATTGGTCAAGTGACTAATTGTATGGACGAAACTTTAGCAAGGATTATATACTTATAAACACTGGGCTCCCACAAGAACTATTGAAAAAAATAAATAACACGAGTCATTAGTTACATTTCTATAGAGAAAACTAGAATCGTATGCAGAGACATCAAATAATATGCTTTTAAACATTATGCCTCTTGTAGAAAGCATTTCAAATACCAAAAAAAAAAATGATTCAGATCAACTACTGATTAGCATCATAGGAAGAAACGATCACTAGAAACATACAACTAACCTTGGAAACCCAAAGAACTTTCACTTCACCCTATTGAAGATATCGAAATGAGAACTGAAAAGTTTAGGAATATGGATGTTGAGAACGTCAGACAATAAGCGAACGACAAAGGGCCAGCTGACCTACAAAAGACCGCCTCTGACCTACACAAGGCGCACAGCTGAGGGGGCGGTGGTGTCTAGACTTCATTGCTGTATAGTGGGACATTACTTGGATAAACTGCAATGTGGCGCTGTAGGAGTTTGAGAGTGTGGCGGTGTGGGTGGAGCATTATCGAGGAAGTCGCTGTGGTGTTGTGCTTGCTGAGTTGGTAATGGTAACTTCAAAATGCTCTTACAAAAACACCGTTAAAGATTAATGAATGTTAAAAGACAATGGGGACAGAATCTACCACTTATAACATTTTCGGTATTCTCATGTGCTTTAATATATTTGGGATATACGTATTAACTCTTTCACTACGATGTACACCACAATACAGTCCTAGAACAGCGAAATCTTAACAAAAATCGACATGAAAGAAAGGAACGATAATTAAAAAGAGTATACTGAACAGTTTTCAGTTAATAGAATGCTTTGAGATGGCAGTGAGTTAGGGCGACAGATCTCAGGGGTGGTTTGCTAACAAGGAAGATGAATAAACATAGTAAAATACATAAAATACACATGAAATTACTTATCAGATCTATTGCTTGAGTTTCCACCATCATCATCATTATAACTATCATCACTCTTACAATCACCGCTTTAATACACACGTCGCAATGGATACGAATACCAGGATAGTCTCGGACAGAGCCTCACTTCTATTCTAATTACACGCCACTTACGTACCTCTCAGAGCGACTCGGCCCTGGAAAACCTATGACCGCTTTCCCTTGGACCCGATTCGTAACGTTACTCTTGTGTACCTTAGCTTCACTCATCACTGGAATAGGGAGGCTTCCGCATGCTGTTGATGATGATGATGGTATGAAGCTCAGTGGATAATAGGTAACTGCAGATCCAGGATAAAAAAACTGGCATAACTCACGCACACAAACACACACACACACACACACACACACACACACACACACACACACACACACACACACACATACACACACACACTAGAAAACATTATTTTTTATACATTTTGACAGAAAGAGAGAGAGAGAGAGAGAGAGAGAGAGAGAGAGAGAGAGAGAGAGAGAGAGAGAGAGAGAGAGAGAGAGAGAGAGAGCCAGAGAGAGAGAGAGAGAGAGAGAGAGAGAGAGAGAGAGAGAGAGAGAGAGAGAGAGAGAGAGAGAGAGAGAGCCATGCTACATAAACTAAAAAAAAAATGCTGACTGTTATGATGACACGTAAAATTCATAGCTGGAGATTTATTACTGACACCACACACACACACACACACACACACACACACACACACACACACACACACACACACACACACCTTTCACAACCTCCCACACACAAATATCACAACCTCCATACGAAACAGAATATGTACACATGTATATATGAATATCTTTGTGTGTGTGGGCGTGAGGGTTGCTGGCGTGGGCAGGGAGGGATCGACACTGCATGGACGGGCGTTTTAGCGTGGGTGGCTGCGTTCTGACCAGAAAAGAAATGACGATGGGAGTGTAATGCATTGGGCAGGCCACCTTTTAGGCACCTGACTGTATACCACGCCAGGGAGACCCCACTGTGCCAGGAGGGACAAAGAGGGCTGGGGGAGACGGGAGAGGGGGAAGCAGTGGGGGAGATGGGGGACGGACAGAAGTGAGTGGGGGGCGGAAAAAAAGGGAATGTGAGAGAGAGTAGGGAGTGACGGCAAGAAAAGGGAAGCATAGGAGTGGAGGAAGGCAACGGCGAGAGTTAAGATATGCGGGATACAAGACACGGGAAAGAGAAAAGAGGGATTTAAGTAATGTGTGAAGAGAGAAGGGAACTCAGCAAACCTACAAAAAGTCAGGAAAAAAGAAAAGTTATACTACAGAAGAAATGGAAGAGGAAAGAAAGAAGAGTGGACACAAGTAAAGTAAAAGAAGGAAAGGAGGGGAGATGGAGGCAACATTTGGAGGGAAGGCGTGTTGGGGCGGAGACAACATGTGGAGGGAAAGAGGAGGTACTGAAGCAGATGGGACATGAGTGGAAGGAAGGAGGGCAGAGAGAGGGAGCAGGGAGGGAGGAATGGAGGGAGAGAGAGCGCCGAGAGAGGGAGGGAAGTAACAAGGCGGCTAGTCAAGGGAAATCAAAGAAATGGAACATGTCTTGTGTGACTTTTATTCTGTGTCCCCTTTCCTCTAATTTACATGGGCGGCTCGGGCTCTCATGGGGACAGTAAAAGTATTATGAGTAAACATGTATTTCCCTAACACAATACTGGGAAGCTACCGCGCCTCCCAAGGTCCTTTGTCCACCACCACCGCTGCTTGGTGGCATCGAGACTCTCTACCTATAGGACAGTTACCGCTGGCCAGGGACACGAAAGTACGGAGTTTTATGCAGCAGGGGAGAGTATTGCTGCTTACCGGGAACTGCTAAGAGCGGGACAAGCTGTGGTATGAAAAGGCGAGCAGAGATACACGCGGTAGCAAAAAAAGAAAAAAATACAAGACAGCAATAAAAGTAATAAGACGGCGTGCCAGCCACCCTCCCCTAAACACCAGCGGGTGACAGGACCAGCAACCGCCCCACCACACGATAGCAGCGAGGCGGGAGTCATTGGGCGTCCCACTTACCTCTTCAGGGACCGTGGGTGATATATTGCCTAAGACGGACACCACGACTAACACCATCACCATCACAGCCCCGAGCTGCTGCAAGGCATTCACCAAGCGCGGCGACGTGTTCCGCAGACCACTCCAGGCACGTGCGCCTCAAGACAGCCTCCTCCTCCTTCAGTCGAGGAAAAAATATGAAGAACTTGTGAGGGAAATAGTGTAGGCGCGTGTCCTGAGGCGTGACGCAGGTGGTTCCTTCTCGCCACGCCCCGCCGCCTCCCACAGGGACCCTGCACGCCTCAGCAGGAGGTGACGGGGTAATTGAAATTTAAGAGAGGAAGACAAAAAGAAATGGAGGAATATATTTACTCACGTCACAGTTACTTGGCATATGGACGAGGAATTATTTCTGGAGCCTTAATAGTTCCCTCTCACCCAAAGCATCAGCCAGCACTCGTATTTACCAACACACAACAACAACAACATTCTTCCAACGACCCACCAAACTCATACATTTCCAGGCCCGGCCTCCAGATCAGGATCAAATGAGTGTACGTAGGATCCATTAAAGCTGAAGGAGGATCCATTGGGACTTTACGGACACACACACACACACACACACACACACACACACACACACACACACACACACACACACACACACACTGACAATCGCTGAGTTTGTGAGAGACAGAGGGTCTGTGGCGGGTCCCAGAACTCCGTCATTTGAGAGTTAGGGGCGGAGAGCTTTCATGTTCCTCTAACAGCCATTAGTTAGCGAACACTTCAAAGGAATGCGGCATGAGCGGCCCGAATACATTATAGCGGCGCGGGCGGCGAGGCGGAGGGTGAGACACAAGAATGGCAGGAATGGAGGATACACGGAAAATACGAGAGAGAGAGAGAGAGAGAGAGAGAGAGAGAGAGAGAGAGAGAGAGAGAGAGAGAGAGAGAGAGAGAGAGAGAGAGAGAGAGAGAGAGAAAGTAAAGAGAGAAAAACGACGCTTTTACAACCTACATATAAAAACCACACTGAAAATCTTTACGGCATTAAACTCACTATATAAACACTTTTCCTGTACACACAACTTGAGAACCCGTGTACCCTGCAGCACCACACCCTTAAGTAAACACCACGGGGAAGCATACACTACACACCCCTTCCCCCCACCCCCCCTTATTTTAACTCTTAATCTCTCGCACCACCACCAGTTATCCCTTCCTTACTTTCGACACTCACTCCGTCCCTTTAACTACACTTTCTGCACACTCTTACACTCTCTCCCTTTCAATAGCTCTCCACTCATTCCTTAACTGGAGGCAGCGTCACCCCGCCTGTAGCCTCTCCTTACCTTCAGCCTCCAGCACCTGTTTCGCTCAGGGATAAGATGTGCAAACTCTACCACCAGTTCGTTCCAGACTTTTTCTTTTTTCTTCATCATATCAATTTGCATATAAACGTGAAAGCGATACGGCTGGGGCACGGTGATAGGGCGGGGCGACGAGAGTGCATCACGCCAGCAGGTGTTTGTACGCCAGGGAGCTTTACTACATGAGGGAGAAGAGGGAAGGTGCAAAAAAGGGAAGGTAGGGAGTAGAGTAGCGTGTTGGTGAGAAGGTAATTGAGGGTCATAGATTAGGTGAGGTAAATATTGTGTGTTTTATTTAGGGTGCTTGAAAGGAGTGTTTTTTGTTTGTTTGTTTGTTTGTTTGTTGTATATCATGTGGAGGTATAGGTAGTCTTAGGAAATATATGTAAGACCCTCTCTCTCTCTCTCTCTCTCTCTCTCTCTCTCTCTCTCTCTCTCTCTCTGGCAGCAGCTTTTCAATTTTAGACGTCATCTTTTCCACCTCAAACCACAACGAAGCTCTCAGTGCCACCACATGAAGAAGAGGAGGAGGAGGAGGAGGAGGAGGAGGAGGAGGAGTGGCAATGGTGGTGGTGATGATGGAGGAGGAGGAGGAAGATGAGGGTGAAGAGGAGGAGGGATGATATTGGTCATTATCATAATTTATTCCGTAATTTAAAAATAATGCACATTTTTCAGCTCATCAGTTTTCCCCGCAAAACCTTCCCCCGACCTGGAGGCGGCGGAGCTCTGGTGTCCTGCCCTGCCTGGCGCTACTCTCTGTCCTGCTGCCTACCCTCCCCTCTCCACCTCTTCCTCCTGGCTTCTTCTTCTTCTTCCTCTTCTTCTTCTTCTTCTTCTTCTTCTTCTTCTTCTTTTTCTCGTCCTCCTTGCCCTTCTCCTGCCGCACCAAGATAGTTTCAAAGTTATCACTTATTGATGCGCCTGTACCGCCAAGAAGTGCAAATCAGTTAATATATTGTCCACATTCACGAGATATTGAACATTTCTATTAGAAGGAATTTTTGTTCAAGAGGATTATAGAGGAATTAA
>CM035214.1:4371829-4386829 GCA_020233015.1 Callinectes sapidus | reverse complement strand
CACAACACCCCCGGCGGCGCCCCAGGTGTTGTGTGTGCTGTGTGCGTGCCTCAGGGAACACTCAAACAGATGGATGAATATGGAAACTTAGATGAGCTGACAAATAAATCAACAAGACTCGCCCATAAACAAACGTACAACTACGCTGGAACAGAATGTAACTCACGCCTCGTGTTGACGTAAAGGTTGCCATGTATTGCTGTTAGTTTCGCTTCTGTTTATTTTCTATGCATCTTTTTTTTTACGATAATAAATATGTAATGAATTGTATTGGAGTTCAGATATAGGGATTATACAAAAGCAAATACAAAATTACAAATAAATTGCTTTGTTATTTCATTGGAAGAAAATGATGTGTTTATTTTTGTATTCATTTATTTCTCGATAACAAATATATAATGTAATGGAATTTAGATAACGGTTTGATAAAGAAAAAAGTAAATAGAAAAATAACAAATGAAATTCTTTGTTAGTTTATAGTAAGTAAAATATAATCACTTCAACGTAATCCTATAAAATACAAGCAGTGAAATGTTCAGCACAATAATACCCAACACAAATTCCTGTGATAACAAATGAATAAGGTTTGTACGTGTAAATACAACGCCGCAAACCACCGAAATATACCTCATATGCGGTAAGGAAAAATACATTACAACTCATTTAATTACATTCTATTAGAATACAACCTAAAAAAAATATTAAACACAGTAACAAATAACACGGAAATTCCAATAACGACAGACAAATGAGGGTTGTACGTGCAAATAAACACACGCACATACACGAACACACGTATACAAACAAAGAGGGACTGGGAAAGTGATGGAGAGAGACGCTGCCATGTCGACACCGATGTAACATGCAAATGAGATGCACAACACACTGAAACGTTGAGCACTGGGAGGCCCGCGACACATTTCTCCTGCTGGGGTGGGGACGCGTTCTGCTGGGGTGGTGTTCCTGGAGTAAGGGGGCCTGGGGTGGGATGTCTGGGTGGTGGGTATGCCTCCTGGTGTGGTGTCTCGTACAGTGTGGGTCTTGTGGTGTAGTATACGTGGGACGGTGTTTTTTGAGATAGGGACGCCTTCTGCTGGGGTGGTGTGCCTGGAGTAGGGGCCCCTGGAGTGAGGCTGTCTGGGGGCGGGTATGCCTCCTGGTGTGGTGTGTACTACAGTGTGGGTCTTGTGGTATTCTTGGGAAAGAGTGACTCATTTCTGTGTGTCGAGGGGTGGGTATCTATGGCGGGTTCCTGTGTTGTGTTCCTTAAAGACTGGATTGTCAAAGGTTTCTACTGGTGTGTGGCGTCATCTACTTGAATATGGCGCCTTTTGCATGGGTTTGTCTGCTGTAGTGATGGGCGTAACTTCAGTGGGTAATGTTGTCAGGTGGGGCGTGTACCCTGAGGTCACTCACTGTCTGCTGGCTAAAGGAATGAACAGCGGCAGCAGTGACTCCCGATTTCTTTTCCCTCTGTGTCTTGGCATTTCGCTTGCAAGTCTAAGGTTGTTGAAACTCGACAATTTGGCTTCATTTGTATTCTCTCTCTCTCTCTCTCTCTCTCTCTCTCTCTCTCTCTCTCTCTCTCTCTCTCTCTCTCTCTCTCTCTCTCTCTCTTTCTCTCTCTCTCTCTCCGTCCCTTTCCTTTCTATTCACATTGAAATCATGGAAGTGCTTCTGAATGTCGAATTTCTCTTTTTGTCATGTACTTCTTTTGGAATGAAATTGACGGTAACGTTCAGTCATATTTTGTATAGATATTTTCTTTTTATTGAGATATTTCCCTGAACATGTAGGACAAATCTTAATTCATATATGGCGCAGATACGAATAACTTATGAACGTCGATAAGTTTGAAAAGCCAGATAGGCATGTGTATGTGTGACGTTTATACATAAATGTATACGTGTTTTTCGTGTTCATATTTGTTTCTCTTCTATACTCGACACCAGACTTCTTTATTGTCAGAGAAAAGCTTCCCTCTACAAAAAAGGCACAGCAGATCAGTTTGTTTCCCGAAGACTGATAAGGGCAGTGAGTTACAGCATGCCAGCTCAGGGAATGGCGATCAATACAGGTCTTTTACGAGCACCTCAAGGGAGCAACAACACAGCCACCCTACACAGTAACCAAGTGGACGGCAACTGGGAAGCAATACGTGCACCATTCAGCGAGGTGATGGCTGACCCGCTCATCTGGACCAAAACACTTGGACCTCAGGAAGAAAACACTCCAACATGTACTATAATACTTGTTCTGACTCATTTATTAACACTGACTCGTTCATCGCTATAACATCATACAGATACACACAAGGAAAAATGGTACCAACTTCCTAACATCAAGAAAAAGGTAACTGTATATCATTCATTGCAAGGAAACCACAACACGAAAGACTGTTCGTATTATGCTCAGTAGAATAAAAATCTGACTTGTTTATATATATAATCCCAGGAAATACACAACAAGAGACACCAACCTGCTCTCTATAAATAGCACTAAAGGAGAACAGATCAACGCACAAAATAAAGACATCTCCTCTCATGTATGACAATCTAACTAGTTTAACTCTACAAAATTAGAGAGACACAACAAGATATACGTCATCATCGCTTGTCCATCCACAGAGGAACACGCAAAGAAAATACGCCAACACACAAAAAGCGTGTTGGTCTTCTCACTCAATAGCCTCGGACTGCCGGTGTCGCGTTACGCTGATGACGGTGCGATAGCCATCAGGGGCCGCCTGAAGAAAGGGCGTTCATCTAGCCTGACGCGGGAACAAGAGGCGCCCCACTGGCCCGCCCCACCCTCCCCTCCCTCAGATTCAGGGGAGATAGCTCGCCTAAATAATTAAGGTGGAGTGTGTGACGTGGCGGAGCGTCGCGTCTTGCCCCTATCATAATTGCCATCATCACGCTACTCACCAGCAGGGCGCACGTCACCACGCTCCCTGAGTCACCATACACCTGCCCACCACTATGCTCTCCTCTGCTCATCCCTAAGTCGTCTCCGTTTTTACGCTTCAAAGGTCACGCCATGAATATTCCAAGGTCACCATATTAGTTAGTCACCAATGCATGTTCCTCAGCTCGTTCCTTGGCTATTCAAATCGTCATGCACCAAGAATAACTGTATGTTTTTGTCACTATATCATGCAGTCACCATTATGTACATCCCCTTTTAATCCGTTCATTCATCCCCAAGTCACCACTGTTCAATCGTCGACTCCTTTCTAGCCACCAATGTGTACCCGTAGACTCATCTCAAGGTCAACAGTGTGTACTCAGACTCATCATTATCTCACACGGGGTGCCACTGAACTTATCTCTAACAATTGTTATTAAGTCCCTGTGTGTGGGTCAAAAGGCAGAAATCACCAAGGGTACCTAAGTCACCTCTAAGTCACAAGGCAGAGGTCACGGAGGTCACCGGTCTTCCTCAGTCACTTCATCCCAGTCATACCGAGTCACCTCACCCGCGGCTGCTCCTTCCCATGCCAGTGACCCGCGGAGGCTAAACTTACGTAAATACATTGAGTTTTTATGGAGTGACTTTCAATGCCTGGCTCACCTCGCCCTCCTCAAGACCCTCTCGGCATCCGCTCTGGAACTTGACTCAGACTTAGTGAAGAACGTCAGGGGAAAATGCAAAAAAGATGGTGTGTGTGTGTGTGTGTGTGTGTGTGTGTGTGTGTGTGTGTGTGTGTGTGTGTGTGTGTGTGCTTCGGTAGTGGTATTAAAAAGATGGGATGAAAATATATACACTCTCTGATTATTTTCCAACAAAAATATTCACGTCATCAGTATCTTATTTAGGTAAACGTGCTGAGACGTGAAGCGGGGCACGGAAAAGATGAATTTGTTTAAGAGATGGACGAAAAGAAGGAGGATAAATGAGTTCATGAGGAAGAGAAGAAGGAGGAAGAGGAAGAGGAAAAGAAAGAGAAAAAAATAGAAAAAGAGGAAGAGGAAGAGAAAGAGAAAAAGGAAGAGGACACGGAGGACTGGTGATAAAAGTGATAATAAAGAACAAGAACAAGAATAAGAACAAGAACTAGATCATGATTATGACATGCTAAAGAAGATGATGATGTGGAAAAAGATGAAGATGGTGATAGAGAAATGAGCAAAAACAACAACAATAATAATAATAATAAACAGCACCGCCTCCACATCACAACTACCACCACCACCACCATAAAGAAATCAAAGTACAACATACAATAACAGATACGGTAAAGACAACACTAAAAATAACAACAGTATGATACCGATAACCATAGCAACCATAAAAAAAAACACGGAAAAAAAACCACTCGCTTTGTTTTAATCCGCGCAGCAACACTCCAGTAATCACGGTCACTCACTCAGTTTACGAGGTTTTGTTCGGTAATAGTTGCATTGCGCCGCAGACTTACTGTATACTGCAGCCGTGTGTATGACAGAGGCAGGAATGAATACGAAGAAAGCCCGCATAACATTACCCGGCGAGGGAGAAGCAAGAGATAATTGTAGAAAGGAAGATGTGCTACTGCGGCAGGAATGTAAAGTCGAATTAGGTGTAGTTTTGGCTTGGGGTGTTGCTTGCATTACCAAAATATTCCTGCGATAATGTGTTTCATTTTCATATCATTTGCATTTCTTCCTCCTGACCTATTCTGGCTTGTGGCATCTCCTGCACACACACACGCACGCACACACACACACACACACACACACACACACACACACACACACACACACACACACACACACACACACACACACACACTGGAACTCCCTACCTGCTTCTGTATTTCCAACTTTCTATAACTTGACTTTATTTAAGAGGGAGGTTTCAAGACATTTGTCCCTAACTTTCGGCTAATTCTTTTGACCTGTAAGGGGACTGGCAAATTAGTGGCCTTTTTTTATTTTATTTAATTTTGATTGTTTTCGTTGCCCTTGTCCAGCTTCCCCCTATTACATAAACGGACACGCACTTCAGTTCCTCCCTTCCTTCTAAAAGTTCAGTTCTCATCCACCATTCTCCTTCTACTCCCCTTAATCTTCCTCTTCCTGTTCCTATTTCTTCTTTCCTTCTCATGAGCGCTGGACGTTTCAACCTTCCCGTGTCTGGCAAAAAAATATCGAGGGGTCTGAATGATGGCAGCGTCCATTCAAGAAGACTACGCCTATTTCTTACAAGCGGAACGAAACGAGGGAACAAAAATACCACTGGACCTTAAGTTGTTGACCCATAGAATGATCGACAGTGATCTAAGTGTCGTCTTTATCCAATGATAGCAGCAGCAGCAGCAGCAGCAGCAGCAGCAGCAGCAGCAGCAGCAGCAGTAGTAGTAGTAGTAGTAGTAGTAGTAGTAGTAGTAGTAGTAGTAGTAGTAGTAGTAGTAGTAGTAGTAGTAGTAGTATGGATAAAGAAGGTAGATATATATTACACTAAGGAATAGGAGCAGGTTTCTATAGGAGATGAATGCATGTAGCGCCCACTGGTAGCTACATTAAGTGCTTATGGAAAATACAGTTCAGTGTGGGGAGTTCGTTGAAAGTTTGTGTATTTTGTAATAAACTGTGTATTGTAATGGTGTCATTTTTTCCTCTCTCTCTCTCTTCTTTTTTCTTCATCTTCTACTCCTTATCCTTGTTCTTATTCATATTATTTTCATTATTACTGTTTACATGTACTCACATTGAAATTCACATCCTATACCATTCTAATTCATTCCAAAAAAGAACATGAATTGTAACCTAAGTGCATTATAACACTAAATAGTTTAATTGAGCCGCAGTTCACGCCACACAGAGTTGTCACATCTCGAGAGGCCAATTCATTACTCTATTACACTCCAAGATGTAATTAGTGAAAATGAAGTAAATATAACATAATAGGCAATTCATAATCCATTGATATTACGAGTGCGTACGAGGCGGAAATGAATTAATATGTACATTGAATGAGGTGTGCAGTTAATGATGATGAGAAGGGGGAGGATGAAGAGTTAGAGGAGGAGGAGGAGGAGGAGGAGAAGGAGGAGGTAGAAGAGTTAAATAAAGAGGAAGAGGGGGAGGAGGAGAAGGAGAAGTCAAGTCAGATAATCGGAAAATCTGGAATGCGCTGTTCTGCGAAGTAATTAATATTTGACCTCTACTATATCGTAAGCCTTATCTCTGTACTTCTCTGTAATTCTTATCTCAGTCTGTGTTCTTCACGTTCTGCGTCAATACTTCTCTTTCTGACTAATCCTTCTCTTTACTTTTTTTTTCCCCTCACCTCTTTTGTCTTTTGTCACTCCCACCATACACACTTCCTTTACCTTTGTCACGCTGCAACTATACCTTTTCGCCTTCCACTATTCTTATCTACTCCCATCCCGCCTTGATGTCTTGCCATTCATCTGTGTCTGTGTTTCCTTTCCTGTCCAATTCCTTCTCCATCCTCCGCGTCACTTTGCTTGTATTCTGTCACGTCCCTTTCCATCATTCTCTTTCTCGCTTCTCCCATCCTTTCCAATTCCCTATCATTCTTCCGTGTCTCGCTTCTTTTATCCTATGTCATTCTCTCCCCATTCACGTGCCTTGCTTTGTCTATGTCTCTCTCCCTGCCCATGTCCTCCCTGAGTCCCCATCATCCAAGATCCGTATTCAGAAACGCTTTGCTCTCCCATCATTACTTTTCAAGGCCCCAGAGATGAATAGTCAGATTATTAAGAGTGTTTTTCCAGTAAATGATATAAGAATCTTGTCAATCTGCCTCTAGAACCGTAAAGAAACACCCTAAAAACTCGTCTCAATTTAGATCAAGCCTTTAGAAAAAGGGAAGTTGAAGCACAGAAGTGTTTTGTGAATACGAGCTCAGGTGTTTTACAGTGATCCACCCCCACCCTCCTTAACCCTTGCTTCTTACGGCTCTCTTCCCTCCCCTATTAACCCTCTCCCTGCCTCCTCACGCCCTGCCCTCCTACCGCTCCCAGAGGCCATTCACAGCCAGCGTCCCCGCCTCCAGACCCTGGTTTTTCCCCCTCAGGATTATCACATAATCACCGCGTGGCTTCATTCATCACCGGGATAATGAGCGAACTACCTTCATAAAAACGCTTCCGTCGCTGCCACCCCAATGGTCCCCGGTATCTGTGGCCCCGTATTACTAAGCAGCTTCATCATGTTAATTACACTCGCGGCCGTCCATAGATCAGTGAGGCCAAACCTGCCGTCCGGAGAATCACAAAGGTTCGGGAAGGTTAAACATCAGCTGGTGTGTAGTGGATGGTGTGAGAGTGTATGATGAAACCTTGGGAAACCTTGCCTTGTTGGGTGCAATGAATGGCTGCTGGGTGAGTGATGACGAGGTAAGCTGGTGTGGTGCTGGTTGGGAAGAGTGACGGGAAGACTGACGAGGATGTGAGACTTGGCTGATGGTGAACTGAGGCATTGAGATATTAAAGTAACTAAAATGTATGCAGATCGAAATGTTAAGTTAAATGTATGTTGTGTTTATTTTACTGGAGAAAGCAGTAAAAGAGTGGATTTTTCTTCTCTAATTTTGCTTCAATCTCTTTCCAAATTTCGTAGTAAGGTAAGTAACTCTCTCTCTCTCTCTCTCTCTCTCTCTCTCTCTCTCTCGTTTCACCACCTTGCCAAATAACAAAATACAGTCGATCAACACAACATCCCACACAACACAGCACTCCGGCCCTTCCCAGCCACTGCTCATAACTCGTTCATTTTCTTACCTATATTTACTAGACGTTTAATCCTCCACTCTTGAATTATTTCTAGTCACGAATTTCACGCTTTATTTTCCCGGCGTAATAACTTCCCCTTGACCTTATCAATGCATGACTCGCTTTACCTCCCCCTTCACGTCTCGCGGCGACACAGGGACGCGGAGTACCGTGTGGAAATCTTGAAGGAAAATAATAGTTAAAAAGCAATAATATAAGGAAGAAATTTCGTCTTTATATTTTTTCAAGTTCCTGTAGGAGTCATTAATTTCCACAGGACAAAGATACTCAAGGAACAGGCCCATTTAAATCACGTTTTTGTCATTTCATAAACCAAACCTTTCTTTTCTTTTTTAATACCCACTAACACTATACATATCCACATCCATTCTTATCCCAACACAATACATACTTACATTTAATATCTCACCTAGCTAGCCTGCACTGGTATATATTTCTTTTAAGCATGTTATTCAATTTTGTGCACCTCCTCCTCCTCATTCTAGTGTCCGCTTATTCACCAGGAAGACACAGGCTCCAAAAGTTAGCCAGACGGGGTGCTTAGCGGAAGAAAGTTAGGCTAATGCATTTCCTTCTGCGGCAGAACTAAATTTACGACAAAGAGGGTCCCGCTACACGCCTACGATGTCACTCCAAAAACACGGGTAGGAGAGAGAGAGATGGAGAAAGAGGAGGAGGAGGAGGAGGAGGAGGAGGAGGAGGAGGAAACAAGAAAAGAAACAGAAGAAAAGAAGTAACAGAAAAGAACGAGAAGCAAATATACGAAGAAAGACCTGAAGAACAAGAAGAAAAATGAGGAAAGAGAAAGAACGAAAGTAGGAATGAAAAAAAGGGAGAAAAATAAAGAAAGACATACGACGGACAAAGAACCAAGGAAACACACACACACACACACACACACACACACACACACACACACACACACGGAAAATAAAAATGAAAAGAGAGAGAGAGGGGGAGTGAAAGTGAAAAACAGAGCCAAAATCAGAGAGCAAGAAGGCAAAATGACAAAACACCAAGATCCTGACAGAAAGCTGAGTCCAAACATCAGAGGCCAGTTTACGTCCGTGTGAGTGAGTGTGTGATGGGGCGGAGGTGACGCGCCGCCACCCCGTGCATCAGGGAACCAGATATAGATCCTTCAAGTCTCCCTCTTCCCGGGATTAATAGTGAGACTGACGCCACACACCAGACAGAAGACCGGACGACGACGTGACAACCAGGCGGACCTTTGGCGGCTGTCCTGACCTCGGGAATATACTGTATGGGATGACGTGGGAGGTGGAGAGATGGGGGAAGGAAAACAATGGTGGAAACGGATGAGGAGACAGAACAAAAGGCAAAAGAATAACAGCTAGAGTAAAATGCCTAGAACAAAAGAAAAAACAATAACAAACATACTGTATGGGATAGCGTGGGAGGTGGAGAGATGAAGGAGGGAAAATAATAAAGGAAATGAATGAGGTGAGAGAAAACGAGAAAGAGACAAAACGAAAGACAAAAGATTAACAGCTATAGCAAAATAAGGACAAAAGAAAGAACAAGAACAAATATACTATACGGGATAGTGTGGGAGGTGGAGAGATGAAGGAGGGAAAATAATAAAGGAAATGAATGAGGTGAGAGAAAACGAGAAAGAGACAAAACAAAAGACAAAAGATTAACAGCTATAGCAAAGTAAGAACAAAAGAAAGAACAAGAACAAATATACTGTATGGGATAGCGTGGGAGGTGGAGAGGAGAAAGAGGAAAAATAATGGAGGAAAAGGATGTGAGAGAAAACGAGGAGGGAGAACAAAAGACAAAAGAATAACAGCAATAGAAAGATAACAATAACAAAAAAACAAGAACAAATATACTGTATGGGATAGCGTGGGAGGCAGAGAGTTAAAGGAGGGAAAATTGAAGCAGGTTAGAAATATAGAAGCAAAACTATGACCAGTAATATTTCACCTCCGTTCCTCGTTTCATACAATCACTGCGCATGACAAGTAATTTACTCTAAGTCTCCCAAACAAACCACCCTGGCATGAACTCTGCATTACAATTAAGTAGAGGAGCATTAAGTCACCCTAACTCAGTCACGCTACTCTGTGCTTCATCCTTCACGCTTTTCTATACTAACCTGGTTACTCTATCGGACTTCTAGATCGTGTACACTGATGCTGCCCTGTGTGTGTGTGCGTGTGTGTGTGTGTGTGTGTGTGTGTGTGTGTGTGTGTGTGTGTTTACTTCATCTTGCACATCTTATATAGAAAAAAAAAATACTATCGATATTTGATTATCTTTTTATTTATTTATTTTTTTTCTGAAGTGTATATTTAAAAATTAATTTCTTTAATAAATGGACAGTGGTTTAGCTAAATATTGATATATATTATTTTTAATGAATTATGTTCTTTATGTTTTGAGAAATATTGCAATGTGTTACGAAAACTGTGGTCAATAAATTATATATCTATCCATCTGTGTGTGTGTGTGTGTGTGTGTGTGTGTGTGTGTGTGTGTGTGTGTGTGTGTGTGTGTGTGTGTGTGTGTGTTGATGACGTGCTCGCATCTACGCTCGTATACTATGTAAGTGGAAATCAACTGGGAGGCATTCAATTATCTAAAGTACTGGGAGGGAGGTGGCCATGGTACGCAGTGGCGGCGTCGGTTGGTAGTAGTGGTAGTGGTGGTGGTGGTGGTGGTGGTAGTCGTAGTGGTGGTGGTAGTAGCGGCGTGGGGAGATGAATGGAGGAGGCAGTGGCACCCTTGATCAGTAATGGATCGCCGGCTCATCATTATCAGTTTTTACACGTCCATTTCTTGGGACGCGCGGTAGTTAATGGTGCGGCAGGCGCGGGTCATTCTCTGGGGGTAATGGTCGCTGGACACACAAATCTGGTCCACAGCCATTTGTCATCCAGCTTTTGCGGGTGACTTGTGCTTTTTGGACATTCAATCTTCCCTTTTCGACACAACGTGCACCGACAAAGACAAGAACACCACTGTAAACATAAAAAAAAAAAAAAACGAAACACGAATAAAACTGATATACTGAAAAAAAATATTACTTTACATTGAAAAAATAATGATAAATAACAATCTTTCCTAACCAAAACAATCCACAAAATCATTTTCTATTACATTTTCGCTCATGATAAAGACTTGAGGACATGTTGTCTGAATAGTTTATAATAGAAAGAGTTATATCGTAAACTTCCTTATCCTACTCAGTACTTTTCTACCTGATCCTCTTCATCATCCCATCCCACTCCCCGCCCGGCCATGCCCCCACTAGTACCGCCCCGCCCCCACCAGCCCCACCCCGCCCCCTGCCTCCTACCACCCCGCCACGCCCAGCGGCCATAAAAGGGTCGCCTGAGTACAGGAAATAAGGGCGCTCAAGAACTGAAAATTGCCCAAGTATTAAGCCTTCACCATGATGTATGGAGAGACACACACGAATGCAGGCCACCACAAGCAAATCCACGCGAACATACACACACACCACACACACACACACACACACACACACACACACACACACACACACACACACACACACACACACACACACACACACAGTAGGTATCACAGACACACAAACAAACAAACAGAGACTTGCATGCACACAAAGGTCCATCCAATCATGCGAGTACACACACGCGCGCGTACACACACACACACACACACACACACACACACACACACACATTCATGTATGCAAACAAACTAAACAAAATATGCAAACACCACAAACGAGAAAAGCATATACCAACAAACGTATATATGGACTCACAAGTATACAAATCCACACACACACACACACACACACACACACACACACACACACACACACACACACACACACACACACGGACCGTGATGGGTTTTGATCAAGGTAAAGCTGCCCTCTGACCACCACGCGGCTGACGCACCCTGCTCGTGACTGGCAGCTGGTGTGGCCTGACCTCACCCTGCACCTCCCTCCCTCCCTCCTCCCACCCTCCCTGCCATCCCCCAGCCACCGCTCACCTCTCCTCTATCACGAGCTTAATCAATATATGCGTTAATCTCTTACGCTGTCTAACATAATCTTAATCAATAGACGTCCTTGCGATATATCCTGATGCTGTATATAGTTGTAGTATACCTATTTACGTTATGTAGCTTTTGTAAATGGGGAATAAATATTTCTTTCTATTTTTTGTTGTATTTATTCGTCGTATATTTAGTTTCCAATGCATTAATCCCGTATGACTTTCGAGAGTCTCCTATTTTGTGAACGTCCCTTATTAATGAAGCAGCCTTTCTGTGCTTATTTTCAGCTAAAGCGACATGTCAACTCAAGGGATTTCAATTAGTAAATACCACTGGCCACACTTCCGTCAATTCCAATCCATGTCCGCGTCTCCATCCACACTCTCCCACTGTTTCTACATTTCTCATACCCGCCTTCCTATCCCCCAAAATAGAGAAGTTAAGGATATTTTTTTACAATAGCACACACACACACACACACACACACACACACACACGCACACACACACACACACACACACACACACACACACACACACACACACACACACACAGCCTTGTACCCTTGAAAATCTGGCTTTCTTTCCTTCTCGTGTGTTCCAGGAAAGAAGGAGCGGGAGGCGGCAGGTGTGACTCGTGGGTCTTCGAGGGCTATGGGGCGTGGTATTAGAACGGTGAAGGGGGACTAGGAAAATAAGGAAGAGAAAAACCAACTAGATCTTCCCCCCCTAGTCCGTATCTTGGCGCTTCACTCTTATACGAAGACACGAATATTTTAAACGTATATGCCACGTAAAAGGCAGCTGATAAAGATGAGTAGTAGTTGTAATGAGAGGAAAGTGTTGAAATGTAAGATTCCCTCACTGCCTCGCCGCCACCACGAGTCCAGGTTAAGTTACGTCCCAAAGCAGCGCAAAGAGTGAACCTTCCTTCTGATTACCGACTTGAACCGCAGAATTCCAGGAAAGAGAGACACTGCGAGGGAGGGAGGAACGGAGAGAGAGAGAGGGACATGACAATGACACACACACACACACACACACACACACACACACACACACACACACACACACACACACACACACACACACACACACGTAAAGGAATCTCGCTCTCAACTCCTAAGTACTAATTAGTAACAATCCTCCACAGCCTCAAACTTTGCCTCAGACTGAAGGAAGGAGCGCCACCGCCAACACTCATCCGCCCGGAGGAAGCAAGAAGAATAAGCAAAGTTATTATTAATTTTCGTGGTTATACATTTCTCTCATGCATGTATCTTTTGAAATTCATTTTTGGCAAGTGGAGCATAAATTTAAGGAAGTGTAATATCAAGAAAACACTTTACACGGTTTTCTTTTATCTTTTTACTCAATATGAAATGAATGTAGAGATGAAAAGAAAAAAAGTTGATGGTTTAGAATCAACAATGAACAATAAAAAAATGAAAACTTATTAATAAACACGCATTTTCTTTCAGTTTTCATACGTAATAAACAAAAGATATCTTAAGTGAGGAAATGGAGAAAACTTACTTCTATCCTGGAGAAAGATAAAAGCTGCTTCTTTTGCACTGACTGATGGTTTAAAGAGAGAAGGATCCAGCAGAGAGTCTTAGCCAAGTAATTAATGATCAGCATCAGTCTTATAAGCACCGCATTCATTCAGCTCCGACATCTGCCTATCTGAGGACCATTGCTATCCTTCTGTCGCCACTGGTCTCCTTCACATTCACCATCACAGTCCTCACAACACCTCGCCAACCTCTATACATTTCCCGTCCGATCGATCCTGCCCTCCCTTCCTTCACTCTCTCCTCTCCCTCCCACCCGCCGCCCTTATCCCTGCTTCAACGACTCCTAAAATGTTCGGTGCACACAAACTTTTCGATACCAATCCTTCCTTCTAAACTTTTCATGCCAAGACTTTTATCTCCTTGTTTGATCTGTTCATTTCTCCAGGAAGAGCCGGAGAGCCCCAATGCGCGGCGCAGGATCAAACCAACGGACTATCGCCGCCTGAAAATGTGTAAGAATGCATTTAATGGTGATGCTATAGACGAAATGAAACACCCGCAAGGAATTCAGTGTCTATTTGCATCATATTCTGTTCCATTTTAAAAGGGAGTACGTATTCAAAGAAAAGAGTAAAATAAAGGAATGAATAGATATATCAGAAAATGAAATCTTGGCTTCTTCAGTATATACTCGTTTTATAGAGATGTTATAAACGAAATGAAGTATCCGCAAAAATATCTAACTCTATCTCAATGGATCTTATTTCATACTACTTTGCTCATGAAAAGTCAGATATATTAAGGGAATATTATATGATTTGGGGCAAGGAATAATGAATATTCTGTTAAAACATCCATAAATTATACTTTTTCTGTTCTTTTTAATGATATATGTAAAATCCCTTGCTAAAATCTAATATGTTGGAGTTGTTTTAATAAAATTGTCAAAATATACACGAAATAAACCCCAACATATAATTCAGCTCCATCTCATCACATCCTGTACCACAACACCTTACATCCGTAAAAACAAACTTCCTGAAATTCAATACCGAGCCGAAATCAAAATATTATTCAATTCCATACGAGACGAGTAACAAATTCAAGACACACTTCACTATACTAATATGTGCATTGATTATTGACATTTCAGTTGCCTTTGTGATTATGGACACTTGAGGTACTTCAGACAAAAAAAGTATTAGATTAAAGGGAGACAAAAGGAGATATGAGAGAGAGAGAGAGAGAGAGAGAGAGAGAGAGAGAGAGAGAGAGAGAGAGAGAGAGAGAGAGAGAGAGAGAGAGAGAGAGAGAGAGAGAGAGAGAGAGAGAGAGAGAGAGAGAATCGGAACACTACTCTTGAAGGTGTGAAAGCCCGTGAAGAGAGAGAGAGCGAGGGGAACAGCACCAACACCACCACCACCACCACCACCACCACCACCACCACCACCACCAACAACAACAACAACAACAACAACAACAAAAACGCTGGTTGAAAAGAAGTGAGAGTGAAGAGGCAGACATGAGGTGAGAGAAGCTCAAGGAGAAGAGATAAAGAGGTTGAAGAGAAGAGAATGTTAGCAAGAAAATATATAAAAAAAGAGAGAGGGAGAGAGAGAGAGAGCGGTAAAAGCTGAAGCAACGGAGATTAAAAGGACTCGGAGGAAATTGAGGAGGACCTTAAAAAATAGATTAAAGTGAAAACGGGGGAGAA
>CM035214.1:4268849-4292121 GCA_020233015.1 Callinectes sapidus | reverse complement strand
GAGAGAGAGAGAGAGAGAGAGAGAGAGAAATATGAGAAACGCTAAAAAACCTAAGTACCTTCAAATACAGACCATTAAAATCAGTCGTGGTGCGGCGCATAAAAGCTTTGAAATATCACCCAAAATTAGAGGATTAAATGAAAAAAACCAACAACTTTAAAACCACCAACAATACACCACTACCACCACCACCACCACCACCACCACCTACACACCTACACACCAACACACACACACACACACATAGTGCACCCATTAGTCACTGCAGGGACCATTACCTCAGCGCACAGTTAACGCTGAGACGCCACCACTAGCTAACCCATTCACCAGCGGCCGTGCAAGCAGCAACACACACAGCAGCGGCGGCCACGCATCGTTAATCTGAGTTTCAATGGCACACTTAGAAAAGGAACTCTGCGGTAGGAGGTGAGTGATGCGTTGCCAATACACGGGGGCGACCCATCCCTTGCTAACTCACTGGGAGGATCTTTACCCCGGGGGAGGGAACATAAGACAGTGTGGTGATTTATTAGAAGCCGCCGCGTGCATGTGTGTGTGTGTGTGTGTGTGTTGTGTGCGGCGCCTGCAAGATGAATGGAGTAATTTATGATCGTTTGGGGCCCAGCGGAGGAAGGGCCCAAGCAGTTCCCGTTAGTGTGAAGAAGGTGCTATTGGTGTATGGATGTGTGTAAGATGGGTGGCTGTGCTGGGGTGTGGGGTGTGGGGGGGAAAGTAGTCTGTCTTCTAAGAGTTTTATTGTTGTTGTTGTTGTTGTCATATTTTTGTATTCTACTACTTTGTTCTCTCTCTCTCTCTCTCTCTCTCTCTCTCTCTCTCTCTCTCTCTCTCTCTCTCTCTCTCTCTCTCTCTCTCTCTCTCTCTTGGTCAGTGAATTTATGTATATATATTGTATCAGTGTACAATAAAATGCATCTATATATTTTCATTTTATCTTCAAATATAAGTATCTTTGTATGGAACACAATTATTCTAGCTGTTATTTCATCACTGTGTTACTTTTTATATTATTTCGTTGTATGTTTCCGTATACCTGTTATATTTTTCCTCAATGTGTTATTGCCATTTTATCCTCTTGCATAGTTTTTCCCCCTTTCACATTCTGTAGTTAAAGAATTTGTCTGGTCAATTACTTCTCCAACATATTGCTTTTATTGTATCCTTTTACATTTTGTTTTTGAATTTCTGTACTAAAAATAGTTCATCACTTCAATTATTTCCCAGTACATTACTTTTATTCTGTGTATTATGTATACTTTTCTTTCAACTTCTGTACTAAAAACAATAAATTAATTATTCTCTTGACATGTTATTTGTACTTTGTTCATTAAAAAAAAGACATAAGAACTTCAGAAAATAAGGGAAGCATCAAGACACAATAATATTAGTCCTACATTTTGCAGTCAGTTCCTCTCTGTAACATACGTACCTAATTCCACATACCAACCCATACATAAATCTCCCAAATTTTCTCGTAAAGCTCACCTAATGAGTCAACGTAACAACGTGATTACTCATTTCGTTCAGTTCATCTACCATCCTATCTCAAAACAATTTCTTTTTTCCGATCTCTTTAAACATAAATTTTGCAAGCTGAATCGGTTATTTCGTGTTGTACCCTGGTATTGTTATATTTTTGCTGCATTTCCAAATAAAAAAAAAAAACTAACAGTTCTATTACTTCCGCAACACGTTACCATTATTTTATTTTGCAACACATCTGCCAACCATTTGTGCACAACGCTACACATCGACCGTGTAATGGAGGTTGGCCTGGAAAGACACACACTATTCTTCTGTTACACTGTGCTACAATAAACTATTCAATCCACTTTGCCTGTCCCTACCCGTATAAGTTCACGCAAGCCCACCCCTTTCAATCCCCCCTCCCCCCGAACACACAGAAGCTCGCCCAGCCCGTCAGTCACACCTGTAATGCGCAGGCGTGGCAAACGTTATTCTCAGGAAGAAATAGTACCAATGCCGGACAGGACATTCCATTTCAAGTATATTTATCGCTCAGTAAAGCAAAGAATGATCGAACGAGAGCACTTTCCTGTATGAGAGAGAGAGAGAGAGAGAGAGAGAGAGAGAGAGAGAGAGAGAGAGAGAGAGAGAGAGAGAGAGAGTATACAGACAACACACCGCCAGTAACACTACATGGTATACATCATTATGAAAATCCAGACGCAACACATACATGCACATACACACACACGCACACACACACACGTACGCACACACGGATGCACGGACAGGCCTCGGAGTCAATTAAGGATACAATACAAGCGAAAAAATACACCACCACCACCACCACCACCACCACCGCACGAGGAAGTAAATGAAACTAGTGCAAAAAAAAAAAAAAAAAAAAAGGAAAAAAAGGAAAAATAGTTTGGTGTCACAACAATTCAACCACATCATATCAACAGCTGACAGACACCGAGAGAGAGAGAGAGAGAGAGAGAGAGAGTCATGTTATATATGCATGAGTTGCCTTTTTCTCTCTCCAAAACGTTACATTACACACACACACACCCGCACGCCCACACACACACACACACACACACACACACACGCACACACACACACACACACACCAAGGATATAAAAGGGCAACACATCACTTACAGAGACATATTGTGTGCACTGTTAAAACTTCTATACGTTACTTGATACGGTAAAGATTGAAATGTTATGCATAGCTGAGTGATGAGACAAATGGTGGTGGTGGTGGTGGTGGTGGTGGTGGCGGTGGTGGTGGTGGTGGTAGAGGAATATAAAGGAATATAAAGGAAGTTCAAAAAGCAACATATCGATTCCTTACTATAGGCTGTTTAGGTGACTAATTTACTCTATTAATGAGAGAGAAAGGATAGTACAGGAAGAAGAAGAAGAAGAAGAAGAAGAAGAAGAAGAAGAAGAAGAAGAAGAAGAAGAAGAAGAAGAAGAAGAAGAAGAAGAAGATAAAGAGAATAACAACAAACTTAACAATTATGGAAACTACAAGGAAAAAACACATAAAAACAATCATTATAGAAAAAAATGAAAACATGAATACTGAGAAAGGAAAAAAAGATCAAAATAAACAACAAACACGAACACTATACTCCACACAAAAACGAATGAAAGAAGGTATACCGTGATATAAAAGAAAGTACTCGAGAAGAATAAGAATAAGACGAACTAGAATGGAGAAAAAAAGAAAAGGAAAAGAAGAATAAAGAGAATTCTGTCCCTTCGAAAACTCTATATAGCAATCTGAAATCCCTCTTGAGAGAAGTTAGCCTCGCCATATTGTGGGAATAGAGATAGAATTCAGGCTTTCTTAGTCGTCTTCTCTCCCTTCCTTCAGTGAATCTTTTTTTTTATTTTTATTTTTTTATGTAAGAGCGGCGGGAGGGAGGAAACTGGCTAAGGGCAATATAGATAATAAAAAAATCACCCACTAATTTGCCAGTCCCCCTAAAGGTTTATTATGAGGGCAAGAAGAGTACCAGGACGGAAGTGAAGGAAGGAGAGAAAAGCAAACCGAAACCAAGAAAAACAAGAATACAATAAGGAAGAAAGGCAGCGTGAGGAAAGAAAGAAAGAGAATCAACGTAGACAAGAACGTTCATTACGGCTATTGTTTGAAGAGGAAAAAAATGATGATGGTTCTCTTATTGCTGAGTTTTACATGATTTCATTGCAACAGTCCCTCTCCCCCCTTCTCTCTCTCTCTCTCTCTCTCTCTCTCTCTCTCTCTCTCTCTCTCTCTCTCTCTCTCTCTCTCTCTCTCTCTCTCTCTCTCTCTCTCTCTCTCTCTGTATTCTCCACTTTCTTCTTTGTTTTCAGAATAAATAATTCCTTTGTCTACATTGTTCCACTCTTTTATGGTAATCATTATTTATTTGTAATTTAAGTAGTTTCTTTGTATATGTGTTGTTTTCATTGTCCGCGCTTTTTTCTTCTATTTTTTTTCGTTCTGTTGCTTCGTTTTTATTTTCATTCATGTCTTAGCAGAAAGTTTATATATATTTTTTAGTCTTAAGAATACGTGTGCATGGCTTTGCTTTCCTTAATTATTCTTATTTCCTGCATTGTCGCTATTTACTGTTTTTCCTCCTCTTCAATTATCTTTTTTTTTTTCCCCTACTGCTATAGTCATTATTTTTCTTTCTTTTCTACATCTTTGTTCCTTTATTCATGTTCATTTTTTGCTCATTTTCTTATAGATCTTTTTGGCGCCATATTTGTTATTTCTAAAATCATCCTTTCTTTTTATTATTACTTTAAGGTTCTTGTTATTATTCTTGTTCTTATGACTCTTCTTGGTGTTTGTTTTATTTGTTATTGACTTTCGCCCTTCTTCTTTCTTACCATATGTTCCCCATTTCTCCAATTCATCCCCAAATTACTAATGTTTTCCCTTTCTTTCCCTCTACGCACTATACTCTTCTGTTGGCCCTATCTGTTGTGCTGCTCTGTTTTTCTTGATCTTTTTTTTTTTATCAAATCCTGGATCTTCATCTTTCTTTTCCCTTCCAATGTGTTCCCTATCTGTCCACTTCATCCTCAAATTACTGATGTTTTCCTTGTCTTTCCTTCTTCTGTTAGTCTTATCTATTGTGTTGGTCTGTTATCCTTGGTCTTTTTTCTTATCTTGTTCTTGATCTTCATCCTTCTTTTCCCTTCCAATTTCTTCCCTATCTCTCCATTTCATCCTCAAATTACTAATGTTTTCCTTCTTTCTCCTTCTGCGCACTATGCTCTTCTGTTAGTCCTATCTGCTGTGCTGGTCTGTCCTTGCCACTAGTCCTATCGCTACTACTGAGCCCATCTCCTCTAATACCCGCTAGTGTCGTGTAATCAAACTGCCTACAGAGGAATTAAAGGTCTTAAGCTGTTTGTTATTCTCTGTAATCCTCTTTCACTTCCTTCTTCTTCTTCTTCTTCTTCTACTGCTCTTTCAAATTTTTCTTCTCTTTCTACTTTTCTTCTTATTTTATGTGTTTTCTTTCAACATCACCATCTGCTTTTTCTACTCTTACTTTTATTTTCAAATGTTTTCCTCCTCCTCCTCCTCCTCCTCCTCCTTTTTTTCCCTTTTCCTTTTCTTTTTTTTTCATTTTGTCCTCATTTACGTACGCTCAATTTCTACTTTTTTTCCTCCTTTTCTATATAATTTTCATTTTTGTTATAATTCTTCTATTTCTATTTTTCCCTGATTATCTCTAACTTTCTTCTAATTCATCTCCTTGTTCCTCTTGCTCTTCATGTTTTTTTTTTAAACCATCATCATTCTCTCCGTTCTTTGTCTACTATATTCTCTTATATACTCGTACTTCTCCTATTCCTCCTTCAGCTGTACCTTCTCTTCATATTCATTTTCCTCTCCACCTCCTCTTCCTCCTCCTCTAGTGTTGTATTAGTATGTTGAATAATGTTTACTCTGCTAAGTTTGTGTGAGCGGTGAGGACGTGTGTGTGTGTGTGTGTGTGTGTGTGTGTGTGTGTGTGTGTGTGTGTGTGTGTGTGTGTGTGTGTGTGTTATGCTCTCTGGTTATCCGGTTTAATTTCATGTAATTCTTTTCCTTCTCCTTTATGTTTATCGACTCCTTCTCCTCTTTCTTCTACTCTTTGTTTTCCTTCTTGTTCTTCTCCTTGTGTTCCTCTAAAGGACCTTAAGATTTGTTGAGTTTTGGATTTCCTTTGTATTCCTTTGTATTCCTCACCCCCTCGTCGTCTTCCTCCTCCTCCATCTCGTTCTCATCTACCCTCGTCTCGTGTATCTTTCCGTCGCTGAAAATCTTCCTCCCTCTTTCTCAATCACCATCATTTTTCCTTCCCCGCACAGTTTCTTTTCACACTCCAATACGTCCCTTCTTCCCGTCGTCAGTCTCCCTCGTGTGCATTCCCTCTCCATCTCATTCACCTTTATTACTTATTACTTCCTTGCCTGTCTTCCTCGTCACGTCTTAACTGCTCCCTCGCATCACTTCGCTCCGTCTTTTATTGTTGTTGCAATACGCTGCGTCATAGTGTGTGTGTGTGTGTGTGTGTGTGTGTGTGTGTGTGTGTGTGTGTGTGTGTGTGTGTGTGTGTGTGTGTGTGTGTTCATAAGATGGATTGGGAACGCATGCGGTTAACGTTGATGGTGTTGATGATGTTGATAGTGATGATGGTGATAAAGAGGGATGATGGAAAGATTGTCGTTACTACTACTACTACTACTACTACTACTACTACTACTAATAATAATAATAATAATAATAATAATAATAATAATAATAATAATAATAATAATAATAATAAAAATGATAATAACAATACCACTGCCACCACCACCAACACCACCACCAACAACAACCACCCTTACCAAAAGTATCATCGGAAATCTGCCAAGTTTTCGCCTTGTAGGTCCCTCGTCCCCTCGTGCCTGTTATGCCAGCCATGTGAGTCTCGAGGTACAGGCTGAGGGGGGGGGGGGGTTCCATCTAGAGGGGTAGTACCTGGCCGGCAAGGTGCGCCAGGAGCCACGCCGCCTTAAGCCATCTCGTAGTAGATGTTTATTAGATTAACTAATTACCAGATTAAGCCGTCAGCCATAACATGTGCTACCCATTACCAAGTGATAAATCTGATTATTTCATTATACAACAAAATTAATCCTGATTATGTTTTCTGGTATATTATAATTGCAAATGCACCAATCACTCCTCGCCTGCCGCCTCTTTAAGCTGCTTGTTCCATTATCGAACACTGCGCCGGAAGGGAAAATGTTGTAAAAAACACTTACTAAAATATCGAAAATTCTTTTCGAGTATAAAATCTTAAGTTTGTATTGAGAGAAAAAACATAAGAAATGCCATAGAATATCCTTCATTGGATTTTAAAATGCGTTTAGCATATATATATATATATATATATATATATATATATATATATATATATATATATATATATATATATATATATATATATATATAACACATGTCCCAATGAAAAAATTCTGTATGTGTTAAAGATCATAAGAATATTTTCAGAAGATAATAATACTTGCAAAAAACAGAAAATCGCATGGCCAAAAAAATAGCACATTGTATGAACCAAAGCAAAGAAAAAACACAATCAGAGAATCACACAAAAAATGAAAAGAAATGCGATCATTAGTCTCCAATAAGAGAGAAAACCATGAAAACCCGAGAAAGGAAACAGCACAAAGCAGGAGCCTCCTTCATCTTTACGCGGAGGCATTCACTCACAGGGAGAGCGAGGAGAACAATTGGGAGAGAAACTGTTAAGCCGTATGAAGAGGAAGAGCCACCAAGGCCGGGGAGAAATTCCGCCTCGTAATTACATGCTGCGGTCGGATTCCTCACGAGAGCCAGGCGACTGTGGCGGTTTGTGCGAGAGGGCACCGAGACTCTCATTAGTTCCCAGTGGCCAGCCCGCCTCCCAGCCCTGCAAACCCAGCCAGCACAGCCAGCCCGCCGCCCGCAGCCCGCCGCACCCACCACTGCCTCCCAATGATGATGGATTCTGGCACCAAGAAAATCAATGGAAAATGATACCTTCCTTCCAGAGACTTCGATTAACTACCGACCTCGATTATGGACAGAGGTTGTTATCGTATTTGTGCAGCCATTCAGAGATATTAGTCCATTATCTCCTGCCATAATATATATCCCGTGCCAACCCTTCGCTTCTCTGTCCGAACATCATCTTCTTCTTCTTCTTCGTTATGTTCCTTTCTCCTTCCCTGCCCTCTCTCTCTCTCTCTCTCTCTCTCTCTCTCTCTCTCTCTCTCTCTCTCTCTCTCTCTCTCTCTCTCTCTCTCTCTCTCTCTCTCTCTCTCTCACACACACACACACACACACACAAGCCTTCAGATCTACCCTTGCATCTTTCCCGCCTACGTTCTTTCCCCTTTTGGGCCTAAAACATGTGGAATTAACATAATTTATGAATAATTGCCAAACTTTTCCACGACGCTGCTGTTTACCGTCCAGTCACCAGAACAGAAGGAAATACAGATTAAAGTGTTGTCCCTTCTAGACACTAACTTTATCATTGTAGTTTTTCTTTATTCAGTTTTATTTTTGCTTCCTTCCTGCGTAGAGTTTTGTGACTTCTGGCATAGAGAGTGAGGCACCGTGAAGTCTACTGATTCTGCTTGCCATGTTTAACTTACTTTATTATTTACTGATGCTGGTTTTAATGGACGCGTGCACATCATTACATTCAAAAGTGGGTTACATTACTGGGAAAGTGTTTTGTTATGCTGTTGCCGGTGCTGGTGCTGATGATTATGATGACTGTGGTGATAATAATTGTGAGGCTTGCAATAGGATATGAATTTTAATATCGATTTATTATTTTTTTTATCTAATATTCGTTTTGAATATGCTCTCATTTCCATTCAAGCTTAAAAATGATGAGGATGATCGTGATGATGATGATGATAATAATAATAATAATGATGATGATGATAGGGATGATGATGATGATGACTACGACACCGTTAACTATCTAAAACGAAAGAATGACAACAATTAAAAACAAATATTCCCATAATGATGATGATAATTACACCAATTCAATAAATACTCCAACAACAGCAAGGTTTCATGAAGTACTAAAAGGCCACAGTACAAACCAGCCTTCCATTGCTCCCGCGGCTCTCAGTACTCTCCGAAAATTATTCTTTAAATGCATGTTAAGAATTCAGGTGTGGTTTCGCTTAGTTCTCACGACTCACAACTTCCCTCGTCCATCTCGGTTGCTGAACTTCTAAACTTTGTCTTAAAAAAATCTGGTCTCGTATTTCAGCGGCTGACTTATCCGAGTTTAGCCACGCCGGACTCTAGGCTCTCTCTTTTCTTAAACAGTTCCACGATAGTTGAATCCCTCCGCCAGTCCTTGCCGCGCCCACACGCTAGCCACGCCAGCACGAACCCCACACAAGCACGCACCCACGCCAGCACGCACCAACACCTGCACACACCATATCTTCCACACCCGCGTCAGTTTGTAATCCGAAAATACGAGTTTAATAATGAAAATATTGTAAAGGTCAAGAACATTCCATTTAACACCATACAAGACAGAAAACACGTGAAAACATCAATAACAAGTGAAAATCAAGAACGCTCTCCATGTATCACCAGACAAGACAAGAAATAAATGCAGGAAACACAAAACCTTATCGATGATCACAATAGAAACGTTACAAACACGTCATAATTAGTAACGCTGCAAATTTACTCTCGGCACACCAGCCAGAAATAAAGAAAATACTCTCAGCCAAATGACCATAAGTATCACAACAGTTCTACTGACTCATTCATCGTGGGTCCAATACTTTCTCTAAGGATTTCAAGGTTTTTAAGTTTCATCTCAGTTTCCACTAACAACTTCATTGCTCTATAAGTATTAGACGGCGACCATTACGTGGATCTCAAAACTTTTCCTATAACAACAGCAAACAATTGGGCCAATAAAACAGTTTTATGTCCAATTAAATACTGTGGGAGTTACTACAATGCAATTAAACCTTATAAGAACTTAATACATTCTCTTTTAGCTTATAAATGCAATCTTATCTTAGAATGTTCTTTTTTGTATATGAAATAACAGAATGTAAAAAAATAGTAAGAATAATAATAAGAATGTACGGTAAAATTAATGTTTCAATTATTCCTGTTCACATACAGTAGAAGAAAATTATGTTTCAACTTGCTGTTTTTCACTAAGGAACATTACAAAAAAAAAACATACAACAACAAATCTATGAGCAATACAAAGTGCTGCATAAGGAACATCATTCAAACACCATGTCACATTGACAAATGTACACATAAAGAATGGGAAATAGAGCAGAAATATCCCTAAAGCAGAGCCGTCTCTTCCTTTCTGGTGATCCTGTGAGCCAAACAAAGTGATTGCACCCAACAATGCTATTTGTACGACTGGCCACGGCGAGGAGGGCCGCCAGCCTCTCCATAACCCCGCCGTGGACACAAGAGGCCAGCGGCTCCGCACATCCGGCCTATACAGATACCCGGGGCTGTGTTATTGGCTGCAGCCTGCACTACCGGACCCGACAATGCCGCCACCTTACTCCCTCGTCCGCTCTTTAGAGGCTGCTCGTTTGGCGGAAAATTTAGGTCCAGCTGTGAGGGAGGGAGGGAGGGAGAGGGAGAGAAGGGAAGTACAGAAGGAGGGAGGGAGAGACAAGGAAAGGAGAATCCGAGGGGAAAAGAAGGAAGAAGGAGAAGCTGGAAGAGGTTCGCAACCTTGAGTAGCGGCCTCTTCCACCCCAGTAATGCCTCGCCATTGTTCATGGAATGGATTGGCGCGGCAGTACTCCAACACTCGCTGCGTCCAAGGGAAGGCACGACGTAGATTAAAGTTAGACACGCAGCATCTTCACCCAGTGCTCACATCTAGTCACATTGACGTTCCCATCCGGTATATCTAACCTTCCATGAAATAACACATCCTTCATATTGCAGTGAATCAACCATGAAAACTCTGCGGAAAGTGACAAATGTTAAAGGAAAATCTTCAGTGCGACTCTGTGCTGAGGTCGGGGGATTAGTTTATCTATTTATATTCTTTACATTTTCATTGCTATCATTCCTTTTATCACTTCCTGGTCAAAAACTAGTCCGAACATCATTGTGGTAGAGCAAAGAGCGTTTAACTAGTGGTGGTGGTGGTGGTGGGGTTTCAGCAGACGAAGAAAGCATCGCTCGGAAAACTACTCCCTATCTCAAATAATAAACAAACCCCTAAAATTTCACGCGCCACAAGCAGTAATCCAGACAGCAAACCAATGGTCGTCATTGGCGGCAAAAGCAATCAGTCTTTGCCCGTCTGTAAATACCCACGCAGTCGTCAGGGTCTCGATAAGAGGCAGCCAGACAAAGGAAAGAGAGCTGCCGGAGATCTCCGCTTTTAAGCTGAGCGGCGGGTATCCGGAGAGGCTGGAGGAGACCGGAGCCTCCGAGCGTGAGGTGATTCGTCAGTGTTGGGCTCCGCTTGGATTAGTTCTCCTGCGGCGGTTCCAAGAAGAGACTCGGGAAAAGAGAGTTGAGAGCCGCCGCGTAGCTGGGCGAGGGTAGGGAATTCGAGAGAGCATGGAGCGGTCTGAGCTGGAAGGAAGAAGAGTGAGGAAGCAGTGAAGCGGCAGAAGGTGGCGTGGAAGTAATGAAGGATGGAAAGGGAGGAGAACTTAGCAAGGTTTGGTGGAATGAGATGGAGAGTGAAGAGCTGCAGTTGTTGACTGGCATGAAGGAACACATTTGGTTGACACACTACAGGAACACACACACACACACACACACACACACTAAGCCAAGTCATATCTCACGCTCTTCTCTTATTGCATAACTTTGATGTGAGACACCAAATACATGTTGAACACTCAATCATTTTATCTTAAATGGAACACGAGGGAATTAATAAATGCATATATTCATAATATTCATGTTCATCAGATCCGAAGGACACCAGAATTAACTATTCAACATATTAATCATTTCAAGGTAAATAATGATGAATTATCTCCCGTAACACTTGTATGATGATAAATTGAAATTTTCATGTGGGTAATAATTCATTCATATTAATTTTGTGACACTTTTCCATCACTTCAACGCGTAACAGAAAGACAGACAGTGGGAACCAGCACCACCAATTTTTGCTCGCCGCTGGAAAGTGAGAGAAAGGCAGGAAGGGAAGGAGGGAGGGTGGGAGAGAAAGAGGGAGAGAAGGATGGAGGGAAATTGGGAGAGAGGGAGGAAAGGAATGATGGAGGGAGGTTTGAAGAGAGGTAGGCAAGGAGGGAGGTAGGGAGAGAAAGAGAGGGGAGGACGGGGGGAGACTCGCAGTGGTGCCGCCGCGACCTCCTCCATCATCTGAAGGTAAGTCCTCTCCTGCCGGGGAATCCATCACCCTCCAGCAGCAGCAGCAGCAGCAGCCAAACGTAAAATGAGTGGCAAAAACGTAGTCACTTCGCATTTCTCACAGACGATCCCTGAACCTTTTAACTTTTATCCGCTGCCACGATGTATCAGGTTAAGAGATTCTATTAGGGTACCAGAAACCCAATGATAAACCAGACTCTCCTTCTGCCGCTCACCATGGACACTTGTCATTGAGATGTGTGTGTGTGTGTGTGTGTGTGTGTGTGTGTGTGTGTGTGTGTGTGTGTGTGTGTGTGTGTGTGTGTGTGTGTGTGTGTGTGTGTGTGTGTGTGCGTGTGTGTGTGTGTTTTGTGGTGTGCACGCGTGCGTGTGTAGGGCTGCAGGTCACTCCCTCCCTCACATGCGCCACAATATTACATTAAAACGCAATGTAATATGAATACAATGACATGGAATGATGCATTCGAGGTGGACTGGATCTGATATTCAGCGCCGTCACATTTCCCTTCCTACCTGTGAAGTAATCAAATATCTAATGGAGAATTTGGCCCCAAGGTTAAAAATAACACGCGGCGCCACACTCACCTAATAACCACGCTGCCTCTCAGAGCAGTGATTTGGTTTTCAATTTGGCCATAATCATATTCCTTTTAATTGATAATATTCCATCTGACGAAAGAATGCATAATTAACTCAACTCCTAAATTGCGCCAGAATGATATTAGTAAAAATCAATGGGGTCGTTATGGTAATATTTTCCGCCATCAGACTTCCGCGTCGTTCGTGGACCTGTCTGGTTGATGCGCCGCTGCCCTGCATCACAACGTACTGGCACGCCCACACACGCTTCCATTACGTGCCTCCCAGGAGAGGAGTGGACATTAGATAGGGAAACAGGAAGTAAATGGGTAAGATTTAAGGTTATCAATTTGAATATCTATATCTATCTTTATATCCATTTATCAATCAATCTATCTATCTATTTATCTGTGTGTGTGTGTGTGTGTGTGTGTGTGTGTGTGTGTGTGTGTGTGTGTGTGTGTGTGTGTGTGTGTGTGTGTGTGTGTGTGTGTGTGTGTGTGTTGGGGAGGGGCTGATGGAGCCTCATTGTTGTGGCTAACAATGACAGACAAAGGTCAAGGCAGCAGGGGGCCTGGGGAGCAGCGTGACCTTGGTGTTCCCTGTTCAGTGTTCCTGGACGGGTGGCCACCCGATGCAGGCTTAGCGCCATTGCTGGCCCGCGTTACGAAGGCTAACTGTCCTGAGCATTACTCCAAAATTACTGTAATTATTCTAAAAATTGCCTTAAAAACTTCACGGCATGGCTTGGCGTGTTGGGTGGAAGGTTTAGGTGTAAATGTCAAGTAGCAGGCGTGGGAGCAAGGCTGACAGGGTGAAGTGGTGGCCTGGCAGAGTGCATGAGCTTCCTGCCGTTCATCACTAGCAAGTGTCGCCAAAGACAGCAATAATTAATATAAAGTACCACCAATATCATTACCGTTATTAATGGTCTGCAAATTACCTTTGTGAGAGCACCTCCTTAAAAACCATTCACGACAACATGACGCATTGCCAGGCTGGACTGGCGCCACCACCACCACCACCCATGACCCTCTTCCATTACTGTTCTTGCTGGCAGAGTAACGTGCCGGTCAACAAGTGCTGGCGTGTCCGTGACTTGGCTATCGACCCCCACATCTCGAACTTAATGACCCTGCTGTGTCAGGTCGAACTCACGACACGAAACGGGTCACCAATGAATTATAAAAATGACAGAAAAAAAAACACTGTTATTACGACGGTCAGGCAACCACGCGTACTGTTGCTGTCTTGTTACTGAAATTTCAGTTTTCGGACTACAATAATATATATATATATATATATATATATATATATATATATATATATATATATATATATATATATATATATATATATATATATATACTCGCCACCCACCACCCACCACCCACCGGCCCCACACATGACATTAGGGAAAAGATGCAGAGTATTGTGAATGGCAGAGTAAGCAGGAGACCGTCAAGCAGCCTATGAAGGAGTGAGTGGCGTGGCAAAAGAAAGGTGAGGGCCGCTGCTCTGGCGGATATTAATCCATCCATGACGCCGCCCGTCGCCCGTCACTAAAAGAAGGAGAAAAGAAAATTTCCAGCCACCCAAGCGAGTCTTTTTAAAGTTTACAGACTGGTGCCGCGCCTGAAATAATAATATCGCGAGTTTCAAAGAAGCAAAGTCAATATCCGATATTCAGATATCCATGGGAGGGACGCAAGGCTGCTGGGAAGGACTGGTGACGCCCTCCACCACCTCTACCTGGTGACGCCCTCCACCACCTCCACCTGGTGACGCCCTCCACCACCTCCACCTGGCGACGCCCACTACTATTTCCACCTGGCGACACACTCCTCCACCTCCACCTGACGACACCCTCCTCCACCTCCACCTGACCACACCCTCCTCCACCTCCACCTGGCGACGTTCTCCTCCACTTCAACCTGACGACACCTTCAATCACCTCCACCTGGTGACACCCTCCCCCCGCATCTGGCAACACCCATCACCACCTCCACCTGGCGACCCTTTTCACCACCTCAATTTACTCATCATGTCTCCCATTGTGGCTTCTGATGTTTTCTCTCCTCATCTCACACTCATCGTCTAGTAATACTCTCTATAACACTGATGAACCTCATAGTTTCCATTTAACCATAAAATTTTATAATCAAAATTAAAAATACCATGAGCATGACACATATTAACAATAAAAGGGATACAACTAAGCAATCGAATTTCAATAAAAACAACTGGAGACATCATAGTTACATAGATATTACACAGACGCAGAGTAAAACAAATAACAAAAGTGAAATGAGCCGAAGGAAAGGTAAAGAGCAATGAGAAGTAATGACGTGCAGTTCAAATTGTGTCAGGCAATACACTGTGTTTAGAGAAAAAGCAGGTGATTGTCTGGATTTGTTGGGTTCTCTTTTTAGAGGACGAATGTGACTCCAGCTCCGGCTCGCTGCTGTTTAAATTCCACAGGACTCCGGCGAGGTTCCTGGGAAACCGCTAACGTAAAGTGAATTTTCTTGTGTGACAGCGACGTGGCTCTCTCTTCCTCCCTCTCCCTCTCCCTTTCACTCCCTCCCTCCTTCTCATTCCCTCACTCTGTCAATCTCTCCCTCCTTCCTTCTCCTGCACCCTTACTGATTTCCACTCCTAAATCTAACCTTGCATCCTCTCCCCATCTTCTTCATTTCTCCTCCTCTCAGATTATATGAAATTTTGACTATGAAGTACACACACACACACACACACACACACACACACACACACACACACACACAAGAATAACGTACGTGACGTGAGAACACTGCATGGTGCCAAGTAATATACGTCTTCAAAAAAGGAACAAAAGTGGCAGGCTGAGTCCCAACACGCGGCATCGCGCCACACAAGTTGACGACACAAATAAATGAAATTTGGACAACTTTTTCAGCGGAGCGAAGGCCGTCAGCGACACCAGAACAAGTTTACGACTGGCAACTCAGCTTTCCTCAGGCGGCAAGATAAACCCGGGCCTGCCACTGGCCGCTCCCGGGGCTCTTCCAACTTAAATTTGTGTATTAAAGAAGTTCAGTGTCGAATCCCACGTCTCCAGGCGATGGACTAATGGGTGACTGGGCCTTCCGCTGCCTGCCACTCGTCATGCATTACTTTGAGTGAATACAACATTCGAATAAGTAATAATTGGATAATGACATCCTTCCTGGAATTGATGGGGAAGATAAGTGCCTTCTAAATTGTGTACCCATTAGGAGTAGTGAAAATCAGAGGAGAAGTAACATCGTAAGCAGTGATCCATTAAATACTTGTTAGTGTATTGAAGGTTACCTCTCACTGATTGTTTCGTTCATGTTTTGTAAAAGAAACGAAAGAAATGAAATATAAAGTAACTGATAATTCTAATGAACACAAGCTTATTTAAAACAAACTTATTCATTTTTCTACCTGCCTGATCTTTAACGTTATACTCTTTTGTTCTGTGGATAAACATACATGGAGACAGACAAAGTACTCAAACAATAATGATTGGAAAGCAACGTTAATAAAAACGATATGACATTCAACAAAAGCTATGCAGTTATTTTTTTCCATATTTACAAGTGGTGTTTTTTCTGGAGTGACAAAACAAACTGATAAAACACTCGAATAAGTAATAAATGGAATGCAACGTTAATAAACACAATCTGACAGATAACAAAAACTCTGCACTGTTATATATTTGTTACATTAATGTTCAAGCGACGCGTTGCCTCCATTTATTAGTTACTTTTGCATTGATTGCACAAAATTATGATCACAATTATAAATGTTGTGTGACTATTCAAAAATGCAATTTAAACTTAATTACAAAACAGCAAATACGTTGATGCAATTGTTTGCATTCCATGAGCGTGGATAAATATGACTTGGGCCTCAAACACATATTGAACTTTTCCATTCCCAGCATTCCATAGATTTTGTGTTTTATTTCAACTGATATAAGGGAAACAGGCGACACCCATAACAAAAACCCAAAGGTTATATTGCTGGGCACGCAGCGGAAGGAAGGTATATGTGACTATTAAAACACAGCATTGGTGAACACACACACACACACACACACACACACACACACACACACACACGACTGAGAGAGAGAGAGAGAGAGAGAGAGAGAGAGAGAGAGAGAGAGAGAGAGAGAGAGAGAGAGAGAGAGAGAGAGAGAGAGAGAGAGAGAGAGAGAGAGAGAGAGAGAGAGAGAGAGAGAGAGGAAAGTCCTGAAGTCGGCATATCTATCTATTTATCTATCTATCTATCTATCTATCTATCTATCTATCCATCCATCCACCTATTTATTTATCTGTCTGTCTGTTTGTCTGTCTGTCTATCTATTTATCTGTATTTCTTTCTGTCTGGTGTTTCTCAATGATGATTTCTTTCATGAGAGTGTACATGGTATTGGAATTACTGTAGTTTCTTGTTTATTACAGTTGACTTCCTGTGTGTCACATTCCCGTGCTCTTAAGAGGCGAGGTGGCACTATTGTATATCCCGCCATCCCATTCCAACAGTAATCCCAGTAACACCAGTCAAAGGACACAACATCGCGTACATTAACACCAGAGCCACCAAACACGGCCACATTCATCACCAAAACACCACCGCAGCTACCACCAAGATCACTATAACAGCTCTCACCCTCCTCTACTCACCAGCAACAAAACAGGACTACATTCACTGCCTAAACACCACCATAATGGCTACCAAGATCATCACAATGGATGCCTCCCTGTTCCACTCACCACCATCACCCCTAATATCACCATAACCACCATTACCACCACCACCACCACCACCACCACAACAACAACTGGGAAAGAAAGAAGCGTACTATCAATATCACCACAACTACTACAACGACCACCACCACAAAAAATTGCTCCCCCTCAGATCTTTACTTACACTACTAATACGTCTAGCACCATCACTTTCACTACCACTATCACTGAATACATTGAAGTTGCTGCAATCTAAACTGGCACTTTTACGTTATCATGAGCTTGTCGGGGATACCTCCACCATTGCCACATCACGGGCTTTCTCTCTCTCTCCAATCCCCGCTCCATCTCTTTACCCTCTAAGGACGTGGAGAGAGAGAGAGAGAGAGAGAGAGAGAGAGAGAGAGAGAGAGAGAGAGAGAGAGAGAGAGAGAGAGAGAGAGAGAGAGAGAGAGAGAGAGAGAGAGAGAGAGAGAGAGAGAGAGAGTCTGTGCCAGTTTAAACTGCAGGAAAATCCATTCTATTTAATATACAAGTGAGTTTGTTTTCAAGAGTGTGCCTCCATTCATCACAACGACAAAAATGTGAATTACAGCAAGAAAATGATTATTGAACAATTTATCCTCTCTTATATTTGGAAAGTATTGAAATGTTTTACCTAACACAATGCTACAGAATGGACAAGATCAGAGTGCTATAGGAGGATATTTTGTGTATATAGTGTGAAGTGTTTGGCAGAAACATCAAAGTACTTACGTTTATATCATTGCATGTCATAGAAGCATAATTATCAAAGGCCATTTTATTGCATTCCCTGGCGATATTACAGTTTCAATCGGAAAGTAATTATGTCCCTCAGACCTGCAGCTGTGTTCAATTGTTGCCATAATGGGCGAGCGTCCCTTGTCCGAGCAGAGCACTTGTGTCCCCCGCCGCCTTCAAAATGTATCAATGAAAAAAATTAACGTAGTCACATGCGATGCTCAAATACATAAAAAAACGCAAATGGATAACGAGTCAGGATGAACACATACAAACATACATAATAAATAAAGTTAGAATAAAAAAGGCAGTATGTGTACACCAATAAACCAAAATAAATAAATAAATAAATAAATAACGTAGTCACATGCAACACTCAAAAACAAGAAAAATACAAACGGATAGCAAGTCACGATGAACACATACATACATACACAAAAAATAAAGTTAAAATAAAAATTTAAAAAACCTTATATATACGCCAATGAGCAAACAGTCTTTATGTAATGTCATTTGAATAAGCTAACCCCAGTTCTTATCGTCCCGGAGTTTTGAAAGAAGTAAATAAAACAAGTTAGTCCTCGCTCTGAGATAACGAAGGCGCGGCAGACGGTGACAAGTCGGGTCGTCTTGGCGAGGGAACTTGCCTCCGCCCTGGACGAGAGGCGAGGGGCGAGGGGCGAGGCACGGGGGACTGAGGGGAAGGGTACCCAGCCACGACCAGACCCACTGATGATAAGTAACCCGGACTTTGTCTTGAGAAAGTTGTGGGGAGTGAAGGGCGTCTTAACAAGGCAGCCGTGAAGGGAACGAAGGGGCGAAGCGTATAATGTTAAACGTGAGCATGACTTTTCCTTTCCCGGCCAGAATCAGAGCTACACACACCATTTTTACACACTACGGGACTCTAAGGAAAACCGGGAATTTACACATATTTATCTACCCAACCCGTGGAAAGTAAGCAAGTAAAATTTCAGTCTCACGAATGCCGGTGGCGTCTCAAGGAAGATATTCAGGGAACGTAATTAGAGAAAAATGCTTTGGAAACCCGAAATACCGAGCGAGAGAGAGAGGGAGAGTGAGAGGGAGAGAGAGAGAAGAGGAAAAGTGGATGCAAGAAAATGAGGAGACGAGAACGCATCAAAAGCTTCCCAGGAAAGGCAGGACGCCAGTTACCGAAATGAACCTTATTACGCCAAAATTATCTATCCCTGCACGCGTCATTAGCACGATAGGGGAAAAGTAGACCTCCTCCTCCTTCTCCTCCTCCTCCTCCTCCTCCTCTTTTCAACTATTACTAATATTATTGGTGTTGATAATAATAATGATAATAATAATAATAATAATAATAATAATAATAATAATAATAATAATAATAATAATAATAGAAATAATAAATATGATAATAATAATAATAATAATAATAATAATAATAATAATAATAATAATAATAATAATAAAGTAATAATAATATTAATAATAATAATAATAATAATAATAATAATAATAATAATAATAATAATAATAATAATAATAATAATAATAATAATAATAATACCAAAAGCACCACATACTCATACTACACACCATTCCCACCCATAAAAACATCAACAACAACAACACCATCGTCAACAACAACAACAACAACAACAACAACAACAACAACAACAACAACAACACCCAGGCCAAACAGCACCAAACACCAATGACATGACATACTGCACAACACCAAAAACACCAACACAACACCAACAACCATCACAACACCCACCGCGGTAGCCACAACAACAATGAACACGACTGGGGCACAAACACCACAAACACCACAAATACCACAAACATCACCGTTAGGACGGGGCGGGGTGGGGGCGGGGAAAACAGCGGGGCGGGGCGGGGTGAAGCGAAGAGGGTGGGAGGGGAAGCTAGTCGGGGCAAACAGAAGATCCGGGTTTGTGTCCGTGCGCCGAAATGAAGCCTTAATGAGAGTTGATGAAGCTGCCGCCGAAAGAGAAAACCTGGAACAAAGGCCCCGGACTGTGATTGAATGATGAGTCTTTTCCGTTGCTCTGACTCGAATGTCGAACCGGGACTTTACGGTCTTGCGGGTAATGAGAAAGTTGGTTGGGTGACGCCCCTCATTTTCTTTCTCCCTTCCCCCCCCCCCCTCTCTCTCTCTCTCTCTCTCTCTCTCTTTCTCTCTGGTTTTGCAAAGTTTCTCGTTTGTTTATTGTTGGATTAGAATGCATTGTCTCAGTTTTTCTTTCTTCAGTTGTTTTGTGTCATCACCATCAGTATTATCGTCTTTTCTTCTTTTTTTTCTATCTATTCTCTGCGTTCATTTTAGATTCCTAGTTTGAAAGTTTGGTATTATTTCTAGCAGGAAGAAAACATTCTGAAATATGTCATTCTCAGTCCATATTTGGAGGAACTAACTTTTATTTTTTTTATTTTCCCAAGGCACTTCGGTTTTTTTTTTTCTCACTTCTCTCTCACTGTCATTTTCATTCTCTCTTTCATATTAATAATTCTATCCTTTTCCACGGCCATTTTCCTCACGCACTTCAACACGTCATCCTTCACGCACATTATTGAGGCAAAGAAGCATCATTATTACAACACAGCACACTCAAGATGATTTAGAGGCGCTCCCATAAATTCGCCCCTCCAGTATATTCCACCAACACTCCCAAAAACCACTACATGAAAAAGTTCAGGACAATGTTTATCACCACAAGGAAAAAATATTTATTACAGCGTATATCATCACCGTTTTCTTCGTAGTGTTATTTTTTTCCAGTATGTATCACCGCGAGGCTCTTTTGGTGGTGCGGGGAAAGAAGGAAGGCAATTCTGAGTGTGCCATTCATCAAGGAACTGAGAAGAGAGCCTGTGGTTTTTACCCATTATAACACAGAAGGGCTGGCGGTCGGTCCATCAGGTTTTTGCCCCCGTCCTCCCTCGATAATTAGCACAATCAGATCGGCATTAGCATTGAGATTTATCGAGGTGTGATTGTACCTTTTTTCAGGACACAAATTCAAGCCAAGTCTCCGATTTCTCTAATGGGTATAAAAGTAGTTTGTCCTCAACGCGGCGGCTGATTTAGGAGCAATAGTGGGGCATGCTGGGAAGATGTGTGTGTATAGGTGTGTGTGTGTGTGCGTGTGTGTGCGCGTGCGTGCGTGAACTACAGAATAGTATGTAGTCATAAGAATCTTCTAAAATCACGAGCTGTTATCAATAAATTATCTATCCATCTATCTGTGTGAGAGTAAAAGAGAGATGAATTGCAACCAAAATACCTGTGAATCCACGAAAGTAGATAAAAAAAACATACAACAAAACACACGAAAAAACGTGAAAAAACAGATGTCATGCTACAAAGAACAAGAAACAAAAAAAGAAATGAAAGGAAAACAAACGCGAAGAGAGGAAGAAAAATATGAAAGGGTATAAATAAAGAAAAACGAAAAGAAATGAAGGAAAGAAAAGAAAACTCACAAAACTGCTACACGAGACAGAGGAGAAGGCTGGGAGGCGGGGCAGGAAGGAGTGAAACAAAAGAAGACAAAATCACAACAACAAGGACTTTCTTCAACAAACACACAAAAACCCAGAGAGAGAGAGAGAGAGAGAGAGAGAGAGAGAGAGAGAGAGAGAGAGCTAAGAACACGCAGCGACTACATAGATGCTCCCTTCAAATAAATAAGGAAACTTTTAATAAGGTACTGTGAGCAACTTTTGTTTTCCCTCAGACTGCTTATTACGTAACCACACAAGCTGGAGAGATTAGCGGTTGTGATTAAGGAATATGATGAAGGGTAAATGAGAGAGAGAGAGAGAGAGAGAGAGAGAGAGAGAGAGAGAGAGAGAGAGAGAGAGAGAGAGAGAGAGAGAGAGAGTAAGAACAAGACTAGTCGTGGTGTTTCTCTTGCTTAACTCCCTCAAGATGTCTAAGTTAAGGCTTCGTGATTCATAAGTAACTCCAGGTAACGTTATGACACTTAATTGGCAGGTGTGCAGGGGAGCGCCTTCCAAACTTGCAGGTGTGAACAGGTGTGACTTTAATCTAATGTAATACAGAGGTGGTGGTGTCCAGGGTGATGGAGTTAAATTGAGGGAATAAATAAAGGAGAGGAAGAAGATAACAAGGAAGGAAGGAAGGAAGGATATAAGAAAAAAAGGAAGAAGGAAAATGAAAGAAAACAGGATAGAACAGATAAGGAAAAAATAATAAAATGAAGAGAAACAAGAACAAAAAGAACGGGAACCTACTCAACTTTCTGCCAAATAGGTAAAAAAAAAAATTATACCAAGATAACAAGGAAGAAGGAAAGAAGGAAGAAAAAAAAGGAAAGAAAAGAACAAGAAAAAAGGAAAAATATGGAAAAAAAGCAGGAATATAAAGAACCAGAAGAAAACCCGTTTAATTTACTCCGGCCAACGAAGTCCAAAAAGGCGCCAAAAGATGGACCACTCTTGGCTGAGATCAATAAAGGCGCCACATCGTCATCAGTAATCAAGAGTTCATATATGGAAGTCGCCCCTTACTTACCCTGTGACTTATGAATGGCTAATAAAAGGGGAAGCTTCATTACAGATACACCGTCTTGAACATTAAGTGAAGCCATCAACACGCGAGCTGGTGTATTTAAGTAGTACATAACAGTGACACTTCCTAAATAACCAATTATGAAGATTAAACTAAGAACTGAACGGAAATTCTTAAGAAATCGACGTAAAAGATGTAGTAAATGTAGCAATAACGCTTCTAAAATGGTAAAAAAAAAAGATAATTTGATAAAGGAAAGTACATAAGTGTCAATAAAAAGATGTAATACGAAAACATGCAATGAAAATAACATTGCTAAACAGAAGACAAATAAAAAATACAATTGTGGGATTATGAACTACAGGCAGAAATTGCGCGCGCGCGCACACACACACACACACACACACACACACACACACACACACACACACACACACACACACACACACACTCCATTACAAAAATAAATACCTATAACCACAAACAAACGAGAAAAATGCTACCAACACATACATACACACATGCGTACATATTCATAAAAATAGAAACACATGTACTGACAGAGACACACAAACACATAAAAAACAACAACAGGCGTGTATTATGACCAATAAAATGCAGTCAATAAACAAATAACAGGCAACACAACAACTACACACACACACACACACACACACACACACA
>CM035214.1:4254782-4268829 GCA_020233015.1 Callinectes sapidus | reverse complement strand
GGGGGGGGGGGGGGGAAATACCAGAAAAGAGATAATGAAGGAAAGGAGAAAGTGGAGAATGGAGACAACATGCAAGGAAGAAAAGAAGGAAAGATAAAAAAAAAATAGGAAATAAACCAGAAAAAAGAAGATAAATCAGAAAATATGTGAGGACAACAAAACACAGAATTAGAGAGAAGAGAAGATAAGAAGGAGGGAGAAAGAAGAAAGAAAAAAGTACAAGAGAAATGTTATAAGAAACAAAAGTTGGAATATACGCGAAAAAAGAGAGGTGAGAAGAGGAATATAGGAAATAAGAGAAAATTAAAAATGAGATAGAGGAAAGCAGAACAGAAATGAAGACAGGACTGCACAGAGCAGGAATAAAGATAAGGAAAGAGGAGAAAAGAGAGAAGCAAGACGTATAAAGGAAACAAGAAGGAATAACAGAACAAAGGAAAGAGGAAATCATGTTAAAAAAGTTGAAGGGAGAGGAAGGGAGAGAGAGACTAACACCTGATTGGAGGAAAATTACAAGGAAAATAATAATAGCACAAAGGAAAAACTAATAAAGAAAAACACGAAATGAAAACGAGGAAAGAGAAAAATATATAGTACGGAATATAAAAAAGAAAAAAGAAAAGAAAAAGAAATGAAGAGAGAAGTCAAGGAGAAATAAATAAAAACACTGAAGCTAAAGAGAGGGTAATAAAAGGAAGGAAATAATAAAGAAACACGAGCGATAAAGAAAGATAACAAAACAAGAGGAAGAGTGAAGAAAGAGAGAAAGGAAATGATAATGAACACTGAAAAATAAACTTGGACAAGAAAACAAAGGGAAGAACGAAATAAAAGAAATAATAACAATCAGGAAACAGGAACGATTAAAGAAGAAAAGGAAACAAGAATACTAACATAAATAAATAATTCTAGATATTTAATGTGTATTTAATGAAGTATTGGTTAATCACTAATAAGGGAAGGATAAAAATAAAATCAGACAAGAAAGCGAAGCGAAGAAGGAAATGAAAAAATAGTAACAATAGGAAAAAAGAATGATTAAAGAGTAATGGGAAATAAAAAATACTAACATAAATATATAAATCGAAATTTTAATGTTTTTTTCATGAAGTATTGGTTAGTCATCAATTAGGGAAGCGGCGAAGTGTTGATTATTAAAGCATCAGTGGGTAATGAAGGGCGAGAAAGAAGGCATCTCATAATTAAGGTGCCTAAAATTATCAGGCCAAACACTAATTAACTGCTTTTATAAATGGCTTCCGGTCTGATGAAAAATACATGCAGAATGTGAATGATGGCACGACATGTCACGGAAGCACGGCGTGGTGATAATTATGATACAGACAGCCGTGGTCAATAGTTCACTCACACACACACACACACACACACACACACACACACACACACACACACACACACACACACTAGATATCCTAGAGAGAAGTACACAACATCAAGCAGGTGACTGATGAGCTGCTTAATAATATAACATCTAAATATAATAACTTGAGGATGACAAATGAGGAAATAAATTGATACTACATCCAGTTGAAGTTTCATAAAGTCAACCTATGAGCAGGAATAATATTTTAATGCATTGAAAAAAACTGTGGTAGGAATTCCCCAGAAAATTGAGTATTTAACAGTCTTTGATACCAACACAGCGTAGAGTTTGTGAGGGGAGTGTTGTATCTCACACTCCAGATTGTCTAACCTCTAACTTCATTAATCTTACTTAAGCCTGTGATTTGCCGAGGCTTTCAGCGGTTATGGATGTTCCCCCAACTGATCAATCTTTACAAGGACCTTATCACTCCATGTATATAGTCTGTTTTCCTTGTCATGGGGGAGGGGGGGGGCAGGACCTCCACTCATACCACTCTTTTAGGCATGTGGAATCAATAGCCTTTTATTTTATCAAACCTTTTCTAAGTGACTGTTTTCAGCATTTCTCACCGCAACAACAACAACAGCAGCAGCAACAACAACAACATCCACAAAAACATCAACAAAATAACGACAATAATAGCAATAACGATAATGTTCCCACCACCAGTACCACTACCACCACTACCACCACTACCACCACTACCACCACCACCACCACCACCACCACTAATATCCTAACAGAGTAACCCCGGTAACTACCCTAACCCTTCCCTTCTCCTCCCGCCGTCTTAATCACCACTAAGGCAATAATGGCCAGGGGGAGGCAGCACACGGTCCCTGCAGCTCCTCTGTCAGCCCCGCGGGAGCAAGGCAGCCGTTACGGGGCGAGGCGCAGTTAATGAAGTAGTTAAAAGTGGGAAATTTACGGCAAGGTCTTCATCAGGGGAGCAGATCAAGGAAAATACCTCACTCAAAGTTTCCTCGGCGCTCAGTCCACCTCCATTCAAGTATAAAGTTATCTTATTTTTTCAGAGGAGGAAGCCTGGAAAGTTATAAAGAGGAGTTTCGGCGCAGTGAAGGCTGAAGGCTGAATAAACACACCGCCAGCTGTAGCGCCAGGCCCTCTCACGTGCTTTATTGAGGGCGCTGTCTGGCCTGGGCTGGGCGGGGTTGAGCTGGGCTGGGCGGGGAGTCGTCTTAACCTTCACTTGAGATAAGAGAAGACTAAGAATGAAGTATAATCAGCAGCAGAATTAAGACAGAACTTCTAGCCACTTACATGTGAGTGCATACTTTTTTTTTTTCTTTCTCTCTCTCTGTCTCTCTTTGTCTGTTCTGCAGTTGTTGTGTTCAGCAGCCTGTCGTATTTGGCTGTATAATGCTCGTGCCATGAATACATTTTGCAAGACATGGCAGCTCCTGCAGCGGCCTAAGCACCGACAGGAGGCTCGTCTCTCCCTCTCAACGGGCACTGGGCGGCAGGTATAGTTCAGGTATTCTCCCTCCAGTCCTCTCTATCTTCTGCCTCGTCCTCTCCATCCTCCTCTTCAACCACCTTCTCTCTCCTTGTCATCCTCCCTCTGCTTCTCGCCCATTTTTCATTTTTCTGCTCTTCTCCCATCCTCTTAATTCTCCCGTCCTGCTCACCGGCAAGATGTACAGCCTCCCCGAAGTGTGTCCAGGCACGCGACGCAGCTACGTGTCCTTATAAATTGAGGGTCAGTCCAGTGTTGGGTGTAATTCACGCAGCACAGGCGCCGCCCTCTGATCAATCATATGCTGGAACTCATCACCTCTGCCTCACACCGGTAAGTGTGGCCACGAGGAGCCGCCTGAATTACACACCACAACACACTCTGCGCCCTGACACCTCTAGTCACGCACCAGGACATGCCGCGGCACCAAGCCTGCCCGCTGCCACGTACCATGCAGCCTGCTTACAGCGAATAAAGGATAAAAATGTATGATGGGAAGAAATATTGACACTCTCCCAAGCTATGTAATGAATCACGAAGGGAAGCTTTGAAGAACAAAGAATTTGTCCAAGGAGAGAAACTTGCACGTTAAACATTCTGCTAACATCATAAGAATGGCTAATAAAAGAAAATATACGTATATTTCAATGTGAGCAAATAGAGAAGAGAGATAAAAACGCTACTGAGAGAGAAAAAATCACCCATTGACACCAACCAGTATTTCCCTACACATCAGTAAGTCTTCCACGCGAGCCCCTTCCTTGGTGGCACTGCATTACTACAGCGGCAGGGCGTCCACCGTCACTGAACACGAAAACTACCCCACCTGAGCATGAATACACTAAAAATGCAAGCGAAAATTAAGACTTATGATGCCACCCGACCTTTGAAGAAAATTGAAAGGGCCTGCTGAGCGTGCCATCCTTGAGTCCCGCGGCACGTGCGTCTATAAAGCATCACCGGCGGTAAACAGTTAGCTGAAAATGACATTCATGAAGATCAGGAGACGCTTAGGAATGCCTCCTCCATCTCGGGTGGAGGAAGGCGGCGCTGCATCCCAATAGGAGCGTGACGGGGAGGCACACAAACCCTCCTCGCTTCCCTCACAAACGCATCACAGTTTTTGTATTCCACACGCGCCGCTTCCTCACACTCCCCGCGAGCAAACATGTCCCTCAAATTTATCACTAAGTCATGGCTTCCATCAATAACTCCGATGCAAAATTTGTAAAAAAATACATGCAAGATACATTTCCTTCGTAAAAACAATTTCAACAGACAAGATGCATGAAAAGTTATCTCAAGGAAAAAGTTGCGTTGTTCTCAATAATTTATTACATTCACCCAAAAAGAAGAATAAATGACCTAAAAATCATAAGTACACTTCTCAGACCTTGTAAAAGAAAAAAGCACGCTAAGCCATCCCCGCAGACTAATAGCTGCCATGCGCCCCTCGTGTCTTACAGTCCTGCAGCGGCACCGTCCTTCATAAATCAGAGACACATTCATCACGACGCGGAGTGTGAGTTATTTCCCAGCCCCCGCAGCACCAGAGGTCGTCTTGGCCATGCCCCGACCTCCCTTCACAGCAACACTCACCAGATGACGGACGCAAAAACCTTCCTCTACTACCACCACCACTGCCATCATAACACACCATACACCACCGCGCCCCGCCACACCACACACGCACCACCACCATCACCACCACCGCCGTCGAGCATAGACCCATATTTGCCACCGGCGGACGAGAAGCGCATACCCGAGGATGATGTACGACTGGAAAAAGTTGGGAGGGAGAGGATCCGGACGCGAGTTTCTAGAAGATAACTCCATTTGCCACTCCACACGCTACTTTTTTTTCCTTTCACTCTCTTTTCGTTGCTTGTTGTTGCCTCGTATATTTTGTCGTAATTTGAGCGAAAAGTCGTGGAATCATCTTTCCTCGCCGCCAGAACACACCCAGCTCACGCGCCGCCCGCTCTCAGTCGCTGCTTGAGAATAGAAAATGTGTTATTTTATTACAACCTTAAAACCCCGGCGTGTAATTTGTTGGCATCAGCAGCAGTAAAATGCACCATGCGTAAGTTACAGGATTTTCAAGGCAGATTAACATAAAACACCTGAATGCAACGAAATACTTCTGCGTCCCAACATAACTGCGGGCATTAAAGAGGGCTCCGTTTACAAAATACAGGCTTCCACACCACCACCACTCGCCTTCATTTCAACATTATCTCTGGAGTTCATGCCAAGATAAGGAACACACGAGTAGTTATTTTGTCACCGACCTCCCAGCAAGAAAATAGACGCTTCATATTGGAGATTCACTAGTAAAGACGGGAGCAATATGAGGCACATTGGAATACACTCGCGGACAAAAGTGAGAATATACTAACATTGTTTTGTTTTCTTCACATAACATAAGATAAGTATTCATAAAAGGAAAAGAGAGAAGTTAATAGGTCTATATATACTAATCTTTATTTCCTATTTTCTTTATCAATTTCAATAGTGATACTTGTTGCATGTATTCTAATTCCCATATTAGTGCGCCAGTTTTACGATTATCGCCACCAACACTGGTAGCATTTGTAATTCCAAAACTAGAATTTTTTCATAATCAACAAATCCTTACACACTTATTTTGAGCTTATTTTTAGAATATTTTACAACTTACTTTCTATTTTTGAGATTCTTAAAGTTACCAAAAATACTCGAAGAACTGCCAAAGAGAATAATTAACATAACACAGCAAAGTAAAGACAAGGAGGCTAAATGGGTTTTCTACGCTGTGGAACCCTTTCACTGTAATAGGAAAGTGTCTAGAAATTGCAAGCGATTATGGACAAAACAAAAAAGTCTACCAGTGAAAAATGAGTTACATGTCTGTCTCATTCTTTCTTTGGAAACATTTTTGACGACAACACACACCAACAAAAAAAGAAAAAAACCTAAGTAAAGAAAGAAATCGAGTTAAGAAAAGAAACCACAGAGAGAAAGAAAGAAAAAAAGTAAAATTCCTCAGTACATTCAGAACGACTTAATGCAGCAGTATACATGAAGACAAACGCGGCTAATGCTGGTGCTGGCCGCTCAGATAACACAGCGCACACTTACAGGCGAATAACTCGTGGAATGTTACTGGATATCTATCTGGCAAGCTGCGTGGCGAGTGACACAACACCACAATTACCTGTCCAACTCAGAATTAAGAGAGCACGACACCTGCCTACCTAACCACACCTGCTCTCTCTCTCTCTCTCTCTCTCTCTCTCTCTCTCTCTCTCTCTCTCTCTCTCTCTCTCTCTCTCTCTCTCTCGGTAATTGGGCGAGAAAGTGTAATATTTAGAGTAATAAGGTCAGTTTTCGCCTCGCCTCGCCAAGACACAAGGGACGTATCACTGCCTGGCTTTTACGAACGAGGAATGAAATCAGTGAAATCAGCGCTGGATACATTACATTACCACTACCATCACTTCCACTACCCATTCCACCTTCCCTTCACCACTACAGCCACCTCAGCCACTCCATCTCCACGTTGCTCCAATAGCACATGCATTCCACCTCCTTACACCATAGCAAAGTCATCCACTCCACTCACCCACTCAGCTCCACCTGCATTGCCTCCTTCAGCGCCCCCTCCCCCGCCCAAGCACGCTACCCACGCACCCTAAACGGACTCATGGAAAACAGACACGTCGCCTCTTCCGCCTCGCGTCCTCGTCCGCTGCTCGCCGCGCCATAAATAATAATGAACGCAATTAAGCAACTTTTGGCCGGCATTAATGGTGTTATAGTTGCACCCGTTTGTCACCCCACACCCTCCCCCCAGACTCTGCATGACCGGGATGGGGGGAAGAAGGGGGAGATGGAGGTGGTGTAGGATGCAAGGCGAATGAGAGGGTAAGGAAAGGAGAGGGTGAGTGTGTGAGTGTGAAAGGCAAAGGACAGACGGGGAAAGGGAGTTAAGGGAAGGAGAGTGAGTGTTGAAGAGGAGGAAGTGTGAAATGCAAAGGAGAAAAGGAGATAAGTAAAAGATAAAGAGGATGTAGTATAGAAAGGATGTAAGATGCAAAGGGGGGAGGGAGGAAAGAAGACAATTAAGAAAGGAGGGAAAAATAGGAAATATGGCAACAAGAACGAGATTGAGAAAGGAAGAGGATAAGGGAATTCATAACAAGTGCTCGGGAATTTTGAATAATATATCAAAATGGAAGGTAGGCACCATAGGAATGAGAATTATGACAGATGGTAGAAAGACAGATTCCAGGAGAGAGCGGGAGACACATCTGGTGAGAGCAATGAAGGGGGTGCGGCGTGAACCTTCAAAGAGAACAGACGAGTCACAGATTAAGAGAAACGAGACCAAATTTGTGTAATGAAGGGAAGAGACAAGATTGACGGGGGGAAGTGGAACGGACGATTAGCAGACAAAGGTAAAGAAGTGGACACACCTTTGTACGCTGGAAGAGAGAGAGAGAGAGAGAGAGAGAGAGAGAGAGAGAGAGAGAGAGAGAGAGAGAGAGAGAGAGAGAGAGAGAGAGAGAGAGAGAGAGAGAGAGAGAGAGAGAGAGAGAGAGAGAGAGAGAGAGAGAGAGAGAGAGAGAGAGAGAGAGAGAGAGAGAGAGAGAGAGAGAGAGAGAGAGAGAGAGAGAGAGAGAGAGGTGATGGATTCTTCACAAATACCCTACCATCCTCCCCCCCCCCACCCCCCGGCCTAACAGCTGCTTGTCCTCGCATAAACACGCACAACAGTTTAGCGTGATTCTTTACGCAGTTTTTCTTTCCAAAAATGGAGGTTTTGCAACTGAGTCTCACTTTTGGTTTTTCCAGCAGCGAGCAAGACCGCGGCGCATGAAAGGCAGAGCAAATGACATTGTGGTGTAATGTGTTCCGATAATTGAGTTATGTAAATGGCGGCGATGCATGTATGTATCATTAAAACTCACAGCAAAGCTATGCCACATTTGTCCTTGATATTTCGTTAATAACATACAGAACTATTTCGCAATGCGCCATTCCAGCGTGTACGAATATGTACATTTGGAATGTGCTAAATTCAAGAAATTGTATAAATGATATCGTATATCGCTGCGTGTGAGCGTTTATGTATTCTGTGTTGCTTTTCATGGCGGCTTTGGGACGCGCGTCACAAAGATGGCTATCCTTTGGCTGTGGCCCCGGGGGGGGGGGGGGGGGGAGAGAGGCGGAGGGAAAGGCGCTCCTGCACCTTCCAGGACCTTTACCAGCCTCAATATGACTCCCTGAGTCAGAAGTAGTCAAAAAACTTGCTTGCCATGCGCTCAGCGCGCCGCCTATCGACCTGTTGCTCCAGATCCTTTAACACAAGACAAAAGACGTCAATAAACCACAGGGCGCCGAGCAGCAGCCTTCCTGCAGAGTAATTGTCGCGGCGAGGCAGCGCGGGGCGGGAGGAGGGGCAGCAAGACGGGCCTGGGCCACTTAGCATTCATCGCAAGACACCTCGATCATTTACCCTCGCGAAGGCTGCCACACACCCACCATCGACATTCACCCTTGCCAGGCACAAGAACGCGCTGCTGCCTGCTGCCCTGTCTGCTGCCTGCTGTCCTTCCTGCTGCCCTGCTGCTCTGCTGTCTGTTGCCTGTTGCCGCCCTGTACCGCCAGTGTACGAGTACGAGTATATCACTCAGCAAAATTTCACTTCATTACTTCAAGGAAATCAAATTACTTTCCAGGCACGTACTGCTCACTCAGGCGTTTGGCCATCGGGCCTTGGTTGTGGCGCAAGTATAGGAGCTGTATAGAAAAGTAGCAGTAGCAGTAGCAGCAGCAGCAGCAGCAGCAGCAGCAGCAGCTGGAGACTACGTGGTGGCAGCTGCAGCGGTAGTGGTGTTGGTGCTGGGGAGAGCAGATGCATGTAGCACCTACAATAAGTTATTTACAAAAAGGAAAGCTTTCATCTCATCATGGCCGTGCATAAGAACTCTTGGTAAGATCAGAAAACTTAAAAAATATGACACAATTACTAAAAATTCGAATAAGAAACTTCTCAATATGTAGGAAACACTCAACTGTACTTAGTGACTCAAGAAATAAAATACTGAATGCGGAAGAGGAGTCATAAACACGCCTGACAAGCGGTGTAGCTCCAAACAGGAAGCAAGTTTGCCTCAACAACACGGCCAGCACTCTGCCACCTCGTCACTCGCTCGCATGTAATAAACTCACTACAACCCACTTATGCACAGACAGGCGGGACTATTGGCGCTCGCGTGAATGTGGCCCCGGCGAGAAGCACAGGGAAGGAGGAAGTGAAGGAGGATGGACAGGAGACGAAAGAGCGTGATGAGGGGAAGCTTCGCGCCGCCCTATTGTCCTCTCCAGGCTGGGCAAAGTGAGGGGCGTGATAACTGAGTCTCGGCGCCACAACACCAACAGCATAATGGCCCAGTAATGTCTGATCGGCGCCCACCAACAGATGACGTGTGCGAGAAGGAAGCTCTAGTGATGATGCATTCCGAGAGAGAGAGAGAGAGAGAGAGAGAGAGAGAGAGAGAGAGAGAGAGAGAGAGAGAGAGAGAGAGAGAGAGAGAGAGAGAGAGAGAGAGAGAGAGAGAGAGAGAGAGAGAGAGAGAGAGAGACTATAAAAGATAATAGAAAAAATACAACTAACTCCAAACGGGACACACACACACACACACACACACACACACACACACACACACACATACACACACACACACACACACACACACACACACAAAGAGGTAATGTTGATAATGCTAAATCAGAAACAGTTAAAAGCCTTCTCGCTGATCACTAAAGTCACTCGTTAATGACAAATCAATATTGGCAGGAGTTTGAACACTCTTCCAGAAATAACGCATTACACATTTTCAAAACTGAGAAATTCATCCATAAACATAATTTGATACAATTTTCTCCGAGTATATCACGAAATAAATCACAAACACACACAAACAGCCTTAAATCTTCTATTTTTCACGACACATATTTTTTTTGTAATCTTTGACCAGTCCTCTCAATTGAAATACATACAGCAACATTATCTGATACAGTTTTTCTCCGAGCATATCACGAAATAAATCACAAACATACACAAACAGTCTTTAATCTTCTTTTTTTCACGATACATATATTTTTTTGTAGGCACCGACCAGTCCTCTCAATTGAAAGGGAAATCAAGGCCGCACTGCAATCGAGGCTGCACAAAACAAATATGTAAAGTTAGCATCGTCTGTAACAGTGATCAAAAACTCATTAGGAAGTGAGCCCGGTTTTTATGAAATATTCGCTAAAGCAATAACAGTATTTCCCCGGGTGGGCAGCGCGGGTCAGGGCACAGCAGGGTCGTTTGCATCTGTCGGCGTCCTCCTCCTCCTCCTCCTCCTCCTCGCGTCCCTGGAGGAAAAAGAGGACGGGAGGCAAAAAGACAGCAGACCGCCAAGGGTTCGCCGTGGCTCCAGAGGGAAAGGAGTCAGACGCCGCGCCGCTCCAGGGTGAGAGTGTGATGAGCCTAGTCAATCACTGCCACACGCCTCCCTTGCTGATTGCCCAACATTACTACGATAAGGAAACTACCTTTGTTATACTAAGCCAACTCGACGTAAAATTAACCCGCCTGTAAGGAGATAAAAGATTACACAGCAACAAGGCTAAGACTCCGCCAAGAGGAAAGCAAATCTCAGTTTCTACGAGACCAATTCATTACGCTCAGATTCACGAATTACTGGTGTTTCCTGCACTGTCTCTCAAATAGGACTGTAATTCATTGCGAGCGAGTCAGTCCATCTAACAGAGCCGTCCACGACCTGCAAAGTGACGCCTGCACACAACCACAGACAAAAACAACTCCATTACAAACCTAAAAGGCAAAAACAACACGGTGGCGAGAGATACGAAGGCACGGACGGCTATTACGGAGGGATTTATGGCCGCGTGACTTCTGTAATCACGAGGAGCAATGTTGATACAGCGTCGGCGGCGATTAAGGGCGGTCAGGAAGCCCTCCAGGGACGAGTAAAGAGCAATCTTGTCCAGAGAGAGAACAGCTTGAGTAGGTAATGGCGAGGTAATCGCAAAAGTCAATAGCGAGAGGTAAGGGAAAAAATAAACACTTATAAATTCAGTAGGATGAGAAAAATGCAAGAGGGAGGCGTCAGCGATGAAAGGCAAAACACGCAAGATATTATATATAATAAGAATAATAACATAATGATGGATAAATACAACGAGAGGCAGGGAAGACAGATGGATTAAGGGAAAATAGATTGAACTGCGTCTGGGAGATTACGAAAAAAAAACTTGAATTAAACACCAGAACCCGCAGGCAACTCAAGATAGCGGGCACCTTCATCACAAAGCAAATTGCTGCTACCATCGTACTACCCTCTGCTTCTTTAAAGGTTATGGATAACTATTTATGTTTGAAGATCAGGTTTTCTTGCAAAATTAACACAAATAATTCACTGAGAGTATTCATGGGAGTTCATCATGGGTGACGAAAGACATTATTGGCATGAGAGTCAAGATTCTTTGGATTTGAAGATAGGACATGCCTCACCTTCATTATTCTGCAAGGTAAAGCCAAAACAATTGTTCAGGTCACATTATCATAAAGTAAATATTAGTTCACAAGAAACTTGGAATGGAACAATATAATGTGGCGCCGTTTCTAGAATATTGTATAATACGTAAATCAGCTGTTCAAAGCACAGCACACGAGCGTCGTGTTGAGAGCAATAATTAATGAGAGCAATCACTTTCCCTGTATATGATGGAGGTATTGTTTCAAGCATTTATGTATCTCGTAAATTACGTTAAATGCAAATCAGTGCTTCACAGTACTACACACGAGTCTGGTCCTGAGAATAGCAGGTAATGTGACCAATCACTTTTGCTGCCTTATTTCTGCAAGCGAGGCGACAATATACAGCGAGACACAGCGGAACACAGCCCCAAGCCACAGCCGCTGGGCACGGCGTGAAGGAAACAACACAAAGCAATTCCTGCACCCCGGCCTCGCCTCGCCCCCAACGCGATGGTCGTTCAGAACACACTGCTCCCTAAAAAGTGAATGAAAATATGAAGAAATATGACTTTCCTGCCACGGTATGTGTAAGTGTCCCGCGGCTAACGGCGGGGTCACAGCCGGCACTCCTGCAGCACACAGCCACGGGCACAGCGGCCATGCGCGAAAGGCTGCCCCCAATAAATGTCCGTATCCATCGTCGTTATAAACCCATTACGCCTGCGAGCAGCCCACTGTGGGATTGGTGGAACGGCACGGCCACGCGTGACTCCCTCTCCCATGACTTGTTACGTCTTTGTTTGCTATGAGAGGTGCAGGGCGGCCAGAAGACAGCGGCGAGGGTGTGGCGGGGTGCAGCATCAAGCGAAAGGTGAAAAAAGGCGGCGGCAGGACGAGGGACAGCAGGGAGAGAACTTTTACCACAAATTTAAAAGTATTGTTGTATCACAAGCACAAACAGTTTCTTTACTTTATATTCAACATTTATGTATGTAAATCACGGAGATGCCCAAAATACTATAGCACAAGAGAAGAAACCTCGATATCTATATTAGATCTTTGGTATTTTCCTGAAAAAACACTAACACAACACGCCTTAGAGAGGAAAAATTGCCTCCATCACGGCAATCCCCACAACAATTTATCTTGAACACTGCTTTCCGCGCCGCCGGGGAGGGGCCGGCCAGGGGCCTGAGAGGGGTCTGCCAGGGAGGGGGTGGCCACGGGATGGGCGAGGTGGGCCAGCCAATCCTCCCCTAACCGAGGTTACCACAGCCTCCCGGTACAGGTTTGTTACGCCTTCGGTACACACAACTCGTGTGTGCAGCGCTTATAGAGATTAAATGAGGCGATCCGTCACCGTCCCGTCAGGGTAGTAGTGCCAAGCACTGTCCCTACAACCCACCCCACATACCATCACCCCCTACCGCCTCTCACTCTGCCCTACTTCCTCTCCTCTATCTCCTCAACCAGCCCTTAGTCCCCATCCCCTCACCCACACACAGTTCTCCTCGCACAGCTCCCGCCCTGCCTATCACTCAGCCACCGCCACCCTCTCACCCACCCCTGTTGGCTCCTCGTCACTCACCGCCGCACCGCCCCACCCCCGTCACCTAGAAACACACTTTATGAAAATAAATGGAGTGCGGACAAGTAAAATTCAGAGTTCGAAATGTTGCAACGCACAATTTTTATGCTTTTATACTTGAACGTTTTACGTGGAATAATATCATGTATTCAAGTCCTCTTAATTACTTGCACAAGCTCAAGGTAATTAAATTTTTACATCCGCAGTATTTCTATACATTTGTGTGTGTGTGTGTGTGTGTGTGTGTGTGTGTGTGTGTGTGTGTGTGTGTGTGTGTGTGTGTGTGTGTGTGTTTCAAGATGACAAATACAAACCTCATTTCATTATCTACTCTTCTGTACTGGTGATGCATAGATAAGGTGTTTGATATAGAAAAAACCCAATGGCATAATTTATTTTCAACTCCCAATAATCGTTTTCCATCACATACAACACATTTCAACGAATACTATAACATTTTGCAAAAACCCAAATCAATGTTATAGAGGAGTTGATACAAAAACTCGGGAAGATAACTACAAGAGTGTGAGATGAACGTTAAATAACACAAAACAAGATCATTGCTAAACTTCTTACAACTTTAGTACAATTCGTAGGTAATACCACACACACACACACACACACACACACACACACACACACACACTATTTCATGGCGAGCGCTGGGCAAACGGCAGGGGAAATAAACCTTGACGCCTCATAGATTTAAGATAAGGTTTGTGTATTGTCACTGATAAGATAAACTAGTTCCCCGTGTAAATTGAAAACGCTCCCCTTCGCCTCTTGTTTCGATGCCACTGTCACCTTCCTTTTATCACCGCCGACTTCACTCCCCCAAATAAAAGAAAACATAAAAAAAAAAAAAAAACATACGTAAACTAATAAAAATGATAATGGAATCAGTAGTAGTAGTAGTGGTAGCAAAAATAGCATTATCACTGGAAATATTAGCAGCACCAGTAGTAGTAGTAGTAGTAGTAGTAGTAGTAGTAGTAGTAGTAGTGGTAGTATGTCTGTCCGTTTGTTTGTTTGTCTGTGTGTGTGTGTGTGTGTGTG
>CM035214.1:4216209-4229995 GCA_020233015.1 Callinectes sapidus | reverse complement strand
AACTTTGATACCTCCGAATAACACGGTTTCTCTCCACTCACTTTACTGAACTGACGACACAAAACATCATGGTATATGAACTATCTTTGGCCATTAATAACAACTTGATACAACCTCTAATAAAAAAGTGCATTGGGCGTTGCAAGAAATTTAGCCCAAAATGCCCCCTTATTTACCCCCCCAGTACCGCCCACCACAGCACGCAAATCACTCCAAACACGCCAAAGTACTCATAAAAAGCCTTAAATGTGACTATTGATCCCAAATAAACAGTCCAGAAGCAAAGACAATATCCTGCTGGTGAGGGTGCCCCGGTGGGGTACGGCCCCCTCCCCTCCTCTCTCTCTCCCACCTTCATTATGCTTAAACTTGACCGCGAAAACTATGTCTGAGTGGCTCATATGAAAGATTAGTACTGTGGCAGCAGACTGTGGTAAGATGAAAATAAAAGTGGTGATGTATTCATGGCAGTTCCTTTATGGTCCAGCTGATTATTCCTGTCCAGCCCATACACTTAATAGTTATAGAAGAGGAGTTAATGAGATGCAAGAGATAAAGAGTTAATAGATAAGAGAGATAGAGGAGGAGGAGGAGGAGGAGGAGGAAAAGGGGGTTAGATGAGGGAGATAATGCTTGTAGAGAGAGAGAGAGAGAGAGAGAGAGAGAGAGAGAGAGAGAGAGAGAGAGAGAGAGAGAGAGAGAGAGAGAGAGAGAGAGAATAGTCCTGATAAGAAAAAGAAATCAAACCATTACTGAAAAGATCACCTCCTTGAAAATAATAAGACAGTTAAATTGAGAGTGAGGCTGAGGCACGTATTCCAAATGATCTCACACTATCACTAGGACTTTTGAAAGGCCCAAAAAATCAGTATCTTGTCTTGTGTCTTATACATATATCTTCATTGAAAAGTAGGTGTCAAGTCTATCTGAACTAAATGTCAAGGAATAGCAAGGATAAAACATGACACAGCGTTACATGATACTAAGATACTTCGCGTTCCATCTTTACCTCCTCATCGTACAAGTTTCCATATCTAGTCTCGCGTCCTCTATACTTTCAATGTAGTTCCTCTAAAGTGTTATTTTGTGCTGACGTTATAAGTGTTCAGTTTAATTTACTTGCTACACCTATCATAGTTTATAGTGATTCATGTTTCCGTGTTTGGGACAGAATCGCCTGCAGCGCGTTGTGAGCAAAACAAGTACAATTTGTTACAAGGTTCTCTTAAAGTTTACATATTCGCCGCGAATTTCCCTTTGAGATATTTTAGAAATGTTTTTCCTTATTGAAATTCATAAAATTCCAAGCGCAATTTGACGTAGTATTCGAAATTGGCGGGAGTGTGCACGCAGTAGCCGCGGCGTGCATTGAGAGGGAAAGTGTTGAACGCAGAAATGAAAACATCAAGAAGGAAATTTTGTGCTGCTTCACTTGAGTACTCGTGTTTAGATGCATCAGTAACCAGACTGAAGACATTACAAGGATTTATTAGAGGGTCTGAGAGTGATATATGTGGTAGATGACAGGGGATACAAAAAGTGTGCTATTATTGAAAATATGAGTAAAAATAAGAAAAGGAAATAAATGTGTGGGAACTGATACGCATTAAACCTTTGTGTTATAAGCAACTTTAATAAGACGTTAATCTTACAGATGTACATATAAACTAATAGTGAATGAAGAAATAAAATCATAATTGAATACACACGAATAGAAAAAAAAAATGCTTTGCTGAACACTGACTAATAAATTTTGGGGGTTTAACAATGATTTTATTTTTTGAGGATTTCAATGTCCGTCCATTTTTAATTTCCAAGAGTACTTCATAATGTTGGTTCTTCATTTATTGCAGACTCCAATATTTACCTGTGAGCTGAACACGCGCCTTAATTAAGAGCTTTGCTGTGTTTTAGAGATTTGTATTTTACACATGAATATTTATTTGCATAAGTTGTTTTAGCCTGACCGGAATGTGAGGGAGCGTAGGAGCACCGCCACTACCAAGGAAAGGAGACTTGAGGCACCCAGGCAAACTAAGAGAGGAGGAAACCGTGAAATCTTCGTCAGTATTTTTCCTCAGGTTAATCTAAAAACTCTGTCAGTAACACAGGGAAAAAAACAATAGATGCAAAATGTACTTCTTTAATATTGAATTTGCGGCGTGTCTCCATTACACTCAAATACTTATACTAGTTGAACCTAAAGAATTTTAAAGGATATTTTTTACACGTTTAAAGACAGAATAGGAAAATATCTTCATTATTAACAGTAAAACACTTTTGAATATCCCTTCATTAATCTGGATAACAGTCGTGACAAGAGAGCAAAGCGTGTCAGAATCTCTCTACTCGTCGCTTATATTTCTTCAACTTACTAATACAGAAATATACCCTAAAATAAATACGTAAAAAAAGATCAACTGAGACATATAATGAACAGATCGGGTATGTAGACAGCGAACCCAAAGCCGCAGCGTTGCCAGTACGGTGATAAAACTCCCTGCTAGCTGAGTGTGTAGCTTGCAGGGACGCAGAAGGTGTTTGGGTCTGATGGTAGCAGGAGATGAATGTGTCAGAATGCGTACTGCGGCAGCCTGGACTGGAAATTAAGTACCGGGAAAAGAGAGAGAGAGAAAGAGAGAGAGAGAGAGAGAGAGAGAGAGAGAGAGAGAGAGAGAGAGAGAGAGAGAGAGAGAGAGAGAGAGAGAGAGAGAAACTTATCATTTCGCACTTATTAAAAAAAAAAAAAATCTACCAGTGAGCTGTTCGTCTACCTTACTTCTACTTTTTGTGGCTTTTTTGTGGGGAAACCTGGTCTTCTCTGAGGAAAGAAGCTCAGGTGTTCCTCGTCCACAAGAAGAGTGCCAGGCCTGATCCTAAAGATTATAGACCTATTTCCGTGTTATCATTGATTGGAAAAGTGTACTGAGGGAATCGTGACTGAAGCAGTTTGTCGTCAACTACATCCAAGTAAGGACTCTCCATGTAGTTAGTTACTGACTGGCAGGCATCTGAGGCACCTCCGGTAGAGGCATCCGTTCCTAAGGGCACAGCGCTGGGACCAGTTTTTTGGAACACACAAGTGTACATTGATTATCTTTTCGTCAGTTTTCAGAAATTTTGGCCTACACAAATGACTATACCCTTTTCTTTACCTACACTCCGAAAGGATAGTAAGCAAGCAGCTAATAAGCTTAATCATTAAGTGTGCTATAGTAATGGGAAAAATGCTGGCAGGTGACCTTTATCCCAGAGAAGACCTATGCAATGGTAATCTCTCGCTTCCGCATTGCCAGGCCAGCTGTTATAGGGAGGTTTCCATGTGGGGGCGTTTCTTTCCTACTTCAGGGTACTGTAAAAGTTCTAGAAGTCTCCGTCTTACTCATTGTCACATTGGAACGCCGCAGGGACGTTGTGGTGCTAGTGTTGCTTCATAAGGATCAGATGCAGAAGGAGCCACATTTTTCCAATACAATGTTGATTTTTTAAGGAAATTTATGGGGTAAAGGAGAGCAGCTTATGGAGACCTCCAATATGAAATTTCACATATTTGAGAGCTGTTACCTAGAGTGGATGCCCCATCTCCTCTCGGACCATGGATTTGAACTCATCCGCTTGGTGGTTTCACTGTACCACGGCAGTATTGCATAAGTTTTGAAGGGTCACTACAAGATGCACTGGAGCGGTGCTTACAAGTGGTGTCCCGGTAGAAATGCCACGCTCCCTAGCCAGTCACCAGAGAGCATTTGTGTCCCGAGTGTCCAGGATGTGGAACTGTTTTACCGCAGTCGTCCCCCACGTCCGGGAAATGAATACAGTGTGTCAAACTGGCAGCCCGCAAGTGGAGAGGCTCACAGTCCACCCCACCGACGCTAGTCACGCAGCGAAAACCCTTGTGAATAGCGAACAGTTTTCCTATATATTGTGGGGCAGTGGATGCTAAAAAAAACATAAAAGTAAAACGATACGGGTATTTGTGAATAACATTTAGATAAGCTGTAGTCCAGTTACTTTGGATTTCAAGTTTGTAAATATGTAACATTTCTGCTTTTTTTCGTGTGAGGAAGTTCATGAAGAGACGGAAAATTTGGGTTGTGGAGAGACGGTGGAATGGACGAGCGGGATAAGTGGGTGACTGGATGGACAGGGGAGTGGATGAGCAAACGAGTGGATGCCCGTGTGTGGATTGGTAGCGAGGTATGGTGTTGTAATGGGAAGTGAATGTACAGGCGCAGGAGTGCATGAAAGTGATTCGGTCTTGAGGTTCCCTTTATGGGAGTTGATGCCCTTCTGAAAACTCTTGAAGATGCGGCGTGAACGAAAGTGAACGAGAGAAGGACAGTAAGATGTCAATGAAGGGAATAAGGGAAGGGAAATAGAGAGATCTTAGGAGGAGCAGGAGAATAGGGAAAGAAAAGGGAAAGGAGGGAGTAAAAGGAGGAGGAGGAAAAGCGTGAAAATAGAAAGTAATAAGGTAAGGGAAATAGAGAGATCTTAGGACGAGCAGGATAATGGGGAAACGAAAGGGAAAGAAAGGAAAATGAGGGAGCAAAAGGAGGAGGAGGAGGAGGAGAGGGAAAATAGAAAGGAAAAGAAATCGGTGTGTTGAGGAGGAGGAGGAGGAGGAGGAGGTGGGGAAAGAAGGAAAAAAAGGAAAGTAATAGAAAAATTTTGGTTGAGTAGGAGGAGAAAAAAGAGAAGAATAAAGAAGGAAGAAAAGAAAAAAAGTAGAAGAGAAAACATTCCATATCAAAACCAAAAATGTACAAAAAACGAACAAGTCGAAAAAGAGTATGAAGCAAGACAAGAGAAAGGAAAAAATACCCTTGAAACGAACTACGATGGAAGAAAAAAAAACAGTAACGTAGAACAGTATATAAGGAGGCTGGGGGGAAGGTGGGGGAGGGGGGTGAGCTTGAGTACCTGGTGTGAAGAGGCAGCAGGAACACACGCGGGCGAAGGAAGCAAGTGCGTGGAGAGACGAAGCTTTTATTCATATACTGATAAAAAGCCGCTTGGTAAACAGAGGGGAGAGAAATAACATAAAAGGTTAGGAGAGAGAGAGAGAGAGAGAGAGAGAGAGAGAGAGAGAGAGAGAGAGAGAGAGAGAGAGAGAGAGAGAGAGAGAGAGAGAGAGGAATTACGCCTGAATAGTATGGAAGAATGGAGGTTTAAGGGAGAGAAAACGAAAGATATGAGAGAAGGATAAAAAAGATGAAAAAGAAAGAAAGAATAGAAAAAGAATTCAAAGGAAATATACTTTAATGGATAGGAAATAGATTAGAGAAAAGGTTTCAAACGAATGAGAGGAATAGATAGAGGAGGAAGGAAGGAATAAGGTTGTAAAAAAATATTATACTAAAGAAAACGGAGAAATAAGAGAAAGAAAAAAATAGAAGAGGAAGCACATGAAGAGAACGGAAAGAAAGAAATTTTTCAAGGAAACGAGAAGTAGAGAAAACTTGAAAAGAGAAAGAATTTGGAGGAGATACAGAGGAAAAGAACAAAAGTGAAAACAAAAAAAAACGTACCTCCAAGGAGAAGAGTAAAAGAAGTGAAAAGGAAAGGGAGAAGGAGAGGAAAAGAAAGAAGCAATGACGTATTAAAACTCAGGCCGCTGACACGAGCTTACGGAAATCTGCGCTTGGGACACCCAGTTGGTGAAGAAAAAAAAGAGAGAAGCAGGAGGAAGGAAAGGGAAAGGAGGATGAGAAGGATGAAAAAGAGCTGGAAAAGATATAAAGGAAAAAAAAATAGAAGATCAGGAGAAGGAAGAGGAAGGAGTAATAAGGAAGTGAAGGAAGACGATTTCAAGGGAGGAGGTGAAAGAGACGAGTCGAAGAGGAAACGGAGTTGAAGCAAGAAAAATACATAGAAACTGATAGCGGTGTGAAAGCAGACGGATCCATTGAATAACTTGCCACTTAAAAAAACCTGAGAAGCGACACTTACCAAGAAAAAAATAAACGTACTGTATTTTGTAGAAGAACTTCCAATCTCACTTGAAAAAAAAGTAAACGTTCTGATGCAATGAAAGAAGACGAGTGTTGAAAAAAAAAAAATCACACGAAAGATTATGAAAGGCGAAAGGCGCGGGGTGGGAAGGCACGGGCTGGGCTGGTGGAGGGAGGGGAGGTGCGGGGGAAGGACGCAGATAAAGGAAGGGAGGCAGTCGTCGCCAGGAGACCCACACACTGTTCCTCTGCAGGACACTTAATGGTGATTTATGGGTGTATGAGTCAGCTGAGTATTTTGAATGTGGTGCTGACGATGATGATGATGTTTATGGAGATTCCCAGTAAGTGAGGATGAAAATAATAATGGTAAAATAATGGTAAGAAAAATAATAGCAACACACACACACACACACACACACACACACACACACACACACACACACACACACACACACACACACACACACACACACGCACACACACACACGCACACAGAGCATCGAGTTGTCAGATGCGTCTGTGTAGACTTAAGGTGTGTGAATGTTAGGATAAGGATTTGTATGTTAACCTGTAGATTTTCGGCCCAAAATTGTAGGCTGCTTTCCAATTAAACATCAATTATTAACATTTTTATTATTATTAGAGCAATACCCGCCCCACGCCTTCACCTTGCCGCGCCGCCACGCCCCCCCACCTCCGCTAATTACTATCCTGACAACACGTGTTCTTCCTCCCGTCATTCCTTGGCTCCTGATGACGTGAGATGTGCGGCGCGAGATTTTTTCCCCGCCTCAATCCCCCTGCAGTATTTTCATCAGCGGCGAAATTACTTAATGATATAAAATTGCATTAATTTTGATCAAGCTAATTCTGTTGTGAGCGAGAAATTTAGATTAATTGGCACGCATTTGCTCAACACTTATCGTACATTTTTTTTGGCAAATCATTATGAGACAAATATTTTCATTCGTGTTGGTAAGTAAACTTGGTGATTCCATCAGTGTGCGCAGCGAGTTACCGTGTTTGTTTGGAACTGTGGCACTGGCTTGTACTCACGCCCTCAATAACACTCCTTGGCACCACCACACCCCTGCTGGACGCCTAACAGATTCATTCACCTGTAGTACTCACCCACCCCAAACACCCGGGTAGACATTATCATATGGAGACTGTAAGAAGTAACTATTGGGAGATACATAACATTTTGCTCCGCCTCCTCCTTCGCCTGGAAAGCAGCCAGGGTGTGGCGGGGGCGGAAGGCTGTCGGTTTTAGGGATAAAAAATGAGTGTTAGGGGAAAGATGCTGCCAAAGACTGAATGACGCTGTGCCGCGGCGGGAGGAAGCGAGCGGGTGATGCTGTGGGTGAGATGGCCCGCTGCTCGCGTCATCTACATCTGGTTATTGTATGGAAGTTGCCCCAGGGAGGCCAGAGTGCCGCGCTGCGAGGGAGGGAGCAAGGGATAAGAACGGTGGAAGAGGTGAGAGGAAAACTATTTTGTGAGGGGGGAGAGGAGGAGGAGGAGGAGGAGGAGGAGGAGGAGTAAGAAGAAAAAGAATAGTGTGGGATGAGGAAAGGGAGGAAACTGTAAAAGTAGTTAAGAGATAACAACACACACACACACACACACACACACACACACACACACACACACACACACACACACACACACACACACACGGTAGTCTCCATAATACATACAGTAAAGGACGAAATATAGATATAACAAACCTATCTTATTACATTTCATCCGAACATTCGGTTAATCTATTACTGTCATACAACGTTACAAAAGTGCGAAGCAAGATAGAAAGAAAGAAAGAAAAAAATATATATATTGTTTTCTTCCGCTTACATTTATAGTTTAGTCGATGCATCAAGGGGGAAAAAAGTTGGAATTTATCGTGGTGAGTAGCAGTGTACCGGATGTATGTTATAAAAGAGAAAAAAAAATACAAAGAAAAATTAGGTAGCTAAAGTTTATTATTTATTGGCCAGGCTTGAGCACCGCCCCCTCGTGTTGGTGGAAAATGAGGAGCGGTATTTCAGCGTGTAGAATTTTTCATCAGAAATCTACTGTGGTAATTCCCGTGCATTCCTTTGAACACGTGAACCACATTGACTTAGTGAAAAACTGATGCGTTTGAATTTATATTTATACATTTCTCTACCAATAAACATTTAGTATCAATAACTTCAATGCTTCAAAATGCTTCTGGTAATTCCCAAATCAACTTAATCTTGCACCAAATTCGCTTAGATATTATTGTAGCCAAAACAAAGAGGAAAAGATAAGAAATCGTCGCCTTTCGGTCTGCACGCAAACAATTCATGCAGTACCCACGAGACCAATAAAGGATACCCACAGCAGTAAAAAGATTAATAAGTAGAGCAGCTTGAAAATACGACGCCAGTGATATGTAATGTCCGCAAACTCTTTAACTGGTGCAATTTTTCTTCATTTCCTTGTTCTTTTCTTCGCTTTATTCTCGATGCAAAGGTGGAACTTCATAACTTTACCTTTTGTCTCGCATTTTTTTACAATCATGCAACGCTGGGAAGCAATTGAGACCAAAGTAAAAAATGAAGTGGCAGGTATTGCTTTATCTTTGACTGTGTGTGTGTGTGTGTGTGTGTGTGTGTGTGTGTGTGTGTGTGTGTGTGTGTGTGTGTGATGTATAGAAAATTACATAAGACTGTACTATCTGTGCTGCTGTAGGTTTACTATGTGTTATTAAATGATTTGTTGCTATTTTTTATGTTGTCGTTGTCGTTGTTGTTGTTATTATTGTTGTTTTTGTTGATGTGTTGTTGCTGTTGTTGTTGTTGTTGCTGTTGTCCACTAGTGATGCAGTTGTTATCGTTGTCTTAAAGGTTGTGGTCGTGATAGTGGAAGCACAGACTAAATGTACCGTTAATAAAGTTTTTTTTTTCCTCTTCCTGTAACTTATTCCAGCGAGAGTACATGACTTTATTCGCTTTATCTAAAATTACCTTCCCAGCTTTTAATCTGAAAACCTTTTTCCTACATTTTCCTGTGAAGCTCCTCTCCTCCCTTTCCTGGACCCTCGGCGTCGCATTCCCTGTCTTCTTACCCTCTCACCTTCGCTCTATTTCCCAATTACCACGTCGTCATGGCAGGTCGCTGAGCCTCGCTTCAGGAGATGTAATGAACACTTCTTGGCAACCGCGGCGTCCTTGAAGCATCGTTCCCTTTCCTGAGAGGCGAAGAGGAATGAAAAGCTTCCCCCTTAAAAATCATCGAAGTCCATAGTCGCTGTGTTGGCAAGACGCTGGAGGACCTCGTGTCATTACGGCAGGCGGCGAAGCTTTCCAATATCGTTTTTTAACATAGAAACACCAGTGAAAGGGTCGATGTGCCCCGCCGCCACGATGGGCCATTTCTGACGCGGCTCAGGCGACTCCCGGGCTGTGAGAGAGAGAGAGAGAGAGAGAGAGAGAGAGAGAGAGAGAGAGAGAGAGAGAGAGAGAGAGAGAGAGAAGGGTTATGGCGTGACATCTGCGCGGAAGGAAGCAGAAGGAAATGTTGAAAATGTTCCTTCACGGCTAGAGATGAACAGGTGCTGAGGGCGCGGGAAGGCTGAGCGATGGCGCGCCACCCTCGGAAGATGACGGAAATGGACGGGAAAATATGCTTATGATTTTAAATGATTTCTGGGAATCTTTTGTCCGATTTTTAGATATTGCCAATCCTAAGAGCTCTGCTGATGTGAACTGTGCCCAAACTCAGACGGCAGGAACCAGGAACCAGAGGCAGGCAGGCAGTTAGTCAGTGTGTGTGTGTGTACGTGTGTGTGTATGTATGTGTGTGTTGGAGTGCGGGAAAAGTGTGTGATAAGTCTCGAAATCTGCTGACTCTTCTGACGGAAACCACATCGATTTTGAATGAGAAATGAGATGTAATAAATCTAAAAAAAATATAATGTTAGGTCTCGCTTACTGTCAGAATTCACTTAAAAATGTTGTAATATCTATAAAAGGAGTAAAAAAAAAAAAAGAAAAATGGAGTTTGTCTATATCTGCTGACTTCATTGAATAGGAATGAGAAACATATCTGAATGACAAAGTGTAGTATTATGACTTATTTACCACAGGAGCACACATGGAAGATACCAATACGTAAGTTAAAGATACATGATATATTGTGTAAAAGAATGTGACCTCTTTCACGGAAACTACATTAATTTGAGAAGAGAAACATGACGTAGTAAATCTAAGCCAGGTATGATATTGTGATCTATTTACAACCTTGATTTCTGGTAATATAAGATACCCTGTAGGTCCCTGAGTTAGCTGTATATTATAGTCTACATACAAAAACTCTCGACCTCTAGACGGAAATTTCTTGGAGGAGGAATAACACGAGCTAAAGAAATAATACATGTCGTATCGGAACATCTTTCCTCTTGCAGCTCAAGTGAGAAGCGTGAGATTCGTGTGGGTGTGTCAATTCCGGGTGTCATTCTCTAGTGAAGCTTTAATCTATATTCTAATGAACATCAGAAAACAGTGTCGGGTCTGGAACTCAGTGCAAGACAAACACGACGAATTCCAGAGTCAACGCCAACGCTCGAAGTCTGATTTGTCCTTGAAAAAAAATATGTGTACCAAAAAATAACCTAACCAAGGAACTTTTGGCGTTTGTTGTGCAGACTTGGTGCATAATTTAAACGAAATAAAAAAAAAGAGTCGAGAGTCGAGCGAAAAAGAAAAAAAAGATGTAAATGGAAACACGAGTGAAGAAAATGAAATAAATGTGGAGAGAGGACATCTGATTTGTATAACAATCAAGGGAGGGAAGTTGTAAATTTGAATACGAGAGAGGAAGAAAGGGTGATAAGAATAGATAAAAAGTCAAGTGATAGAAATAAGGAGAGTTGGTAGAGCGATAACAGGAAGGAGAAAGAATTGGTTGAATATACTTTATGTAGCGAGCATCCCGAGATATTTTGTGTTAATGAGATATCAACACGTACACAAAGAGCTCGACGTGCGAGACAAAGCAATGGCGAGTGATTAAGACGTCAATGAGAAACTTAATGAGACTGGAAGGGCGTCAGGGGAGAGAGGACTGAGGAGGGGGACAGACTCACACATCGAGGGATTTTGTGTAATGTTATCTGGTTATCCTTCTTCATCTCCTTCATTGATCTTTAACTTGATCGCCCTCTTCGTTCTCCAAGCAGTGTCTTGTGGACTTATTGTTACATCGAATACTCCTCACCATCTCTTGTAGGAAGGGAATCTTATGTGCTCAACGCTAACATACACACACACACACACACACACACACACACACACACACACACACACACACAATTACAACGGCATTAGTGATTTTTTTTCTTCCATTCGCTAGCAAACCCTGAAGCAATCTGGTGCAAGACACGAAGAAAGGATCGCCCTAAAAGTTCCATAATATATTTCAATTTTGTGAGGCAAATAGCGAGGAGGTGCGAGTGGTGATTGATGGCGGCAAAAATCGGACCAGCGAGAGAGAGAGAGAGAGAGAGAGAGAGAGAGAGAGAGAGAGAGAGAGAGAGAGAGAGAGAGAGAGAGAGAGAGCGAATATTCGCAGACGATATGAGTAAGGAAATCATCTGAATTTTTTAATATACTAGCGAAATAGATACTCAGAGAGAGAGAGAGAGAGAGAGAGAGAGAGAGAGAGAGAGAGAGAGAGAGAGAGAGAGAGAGAGAGAGAGAGAGAGAAGGAATCGGACGTCTCAAAAACTCGTTAACTTGCGGGCCGAGAAACTCCCAGCGTGGGGGAATCCGTAAGCCGCGCCGCGTTGAGCCTCGAAAAATATCGCCTCCACTTTCTCAAAAATGAATTTACGGCTAACGAAGAGGCGATTCGCTCAGTACATGCGAAACAAAAGTAAAAGAACAAGAGTAAGAAAAGAAAGAAATGAGTCGAAAAAACACACAAGCTTGTTCCTCCTGCGCTGGGAAAATTGACCTGAAAATGCGAGAAAGAAAGGATCTGATGCGCAAACGATTGGTTTTGGTGAAGAGTTTGGCGGGAGGGAAAAAGTGACTAGACTCGCTGACGGGTAGTGAGGAGGAAGAGGGCAGCCAGCCAGCCAGCCAGCCAGCCAGACAGCCAGACAGCCAGTTAGTCAGGCAGTCAGGCAGTTAGTAAGGCAGTCAGGCAGTTTATCAGTCAGGAAGTCAGGAAGTCAGGTATTTAGGCAGGTAGTGAGTCAATCAAGCAGTTAGGCAAGCAAGGTAGCCAGGAAGTTAGTCAGGCAGTGAAATAGTTATGTGGTTAGTTTTCATTGAGTCACAATATATGCTAAGTAATTGATTATTACTTCAACAAGTATAAGTCAGTCAATCAGTTGGCTAAGCAGTCAGTTCACCAAGAAATCTGTTTGTAAGGCGGCCATTCAGTCAGTCAATCAACATTTTCAGTACTGAGACACATTTTTACCTTGAGTTTTGTGTGTGATTAGAGACCATTTTGTTGACATTAGGAAGGGTCTATGGAGGTCAGAAGATCAATGGCCAGAGTCTTAACTATTTCAATACCCACATGAGTTTCTGAGATTGTATAAAATCGACAAATAATAAGCAGAATAAATAAGAAAATGCGTCCCAGGTGTTAAGAAATCAGTGAATAGAAAATGAAAAGTAATGTTTCTTTTGTTATTATTTTCTTATTTGTGACTCTGTTGGTATCATTATTTAAATTGTTTCTGTTTTCGCTTTTGCTGTTGTTTTTGCTGCTCCTGGTCTTGTTATTATCCGTTTACTTTTGTTTTTGTTACTGTTTTTGTTTGGTGATAGTAGTGGTGATAGTGAGTGGTGGTGGTGGTAGCAGTAACGCTAATAGTAACGGTAACGGTGATTATTTTTGTGGTTTTGTATGCAACAATAGTGATAATGGTAGTTGTAGTCATAGTGATGGTGCTGGTGATAGCTCTTGTGGCGGTAATGATGATGATGATGATGATGATGATGGTGACGGCGAAGAGAAAAGCAAGCCATGTCATTGTCAGTCCCCGCCACACGCACGAAGCACCACCGCCACCACCACCACCACCACTACCACCATGACAACTTTTTGTTCAGCAAGTCTGCAGAGTTTTTACGTGATTCTTTGCGCTTCCCTCTTCCCGCGCCTCGGTTTTTTCCCCGCCGCCTCACACGCTTATTACCTCATTAGCGAGTTTTGTTCCTACTGTGTTACTGGACGAGCTTGTGTGAATGTGGCGGTTCATATAATTTTTCAAGCACGTGAGGTAAGGAAAAATTATAGCGTAATTTGTCTTTTTATGTTGTAGGATCATTTATTAAACCAGATTTTGCTCGGTGCGTTGCCTGATGTTTATTCTTGTCTGAAATATTACGTTGTTTATTTATTTCTTGTTTTTTTAATGTATCTACATATTTTGTTTGATGTAATGTTAATGTCTGATGTATTTAATGGCTCATGGAAAGATTGGTGGTGTCACAGGATCACCATTTCTTTATTCCTACCGTGGACTGCATTATGTATACTGTTTTCCCTTATGTTTACCTGCAGCTCACTTCACTATATTCTTATGTTAACTATTACTTTTAATGTATTTCTTTTAGATTTTTATGTTTTGTTTCAGCCAATAAAATTCATGATAAAGTATAAAATATTGATCCTTGTTCTTTTTGAATACCATTTCACAGACAGACAGACAGACAGACAGACACACACACACACACACACACACACACACACACACACACACACACACACACACACACACACACACAAACACGCCCTGAATCTGACAAGAGCACGCCCCCTCACCCACACGCCCTCCCTCT
>CM035214.1:4124939-4136673 GCA_020233015.1 Callinectes sapidus | reverse complement strand
GTGTGTGTGTGTGTGTGTGTGTGTGTGTGGGTGTGTGTGTGTGTGTGTGTGTTCCCAGCCTTCCTTTGCTACCTATGTACATCCAGTGTGTGTATATGTGCGTGTACTGCTAGCCTTTCTTGATACCTGCAGTGTGTGTGTGTGTGTGTGTGTGTGTGTGTGTGTGTGTGTGAACTCCCTTACATCACGTAGCTATGCATGTCTTGTTTACTTTTCCTGTCTCCGCGTGGGTTCCTCCTTACGTCAGAGCTACCAACCCTTCCGAACTACCCTGCATGACGCAATATCCTGTAAGCAGCTCATGACTCACCCACTCTCCGGTCAGATGATACTAACGAATAGCAAATGAGTAGTATATGATAACCTTCATTTAACAACATTCCTTTAAGTTTGGTTAGGAAATTATATGGGCATGAGTTGCGTGTCATTTGCTAAGGCTGGTACGATTTGGTAAAGTTTGGTGCTGATGTAAATTTGGCGTGACATTTCATACATATATTAATTATATTTTGTTGTCATGTCGTTTTCGCAACAAAATAATTTGTTTGCTCTTTTCTTATTTTGCTTCCCTTTCCGTAATGGTGTTTATTATTACTATTTTGTGGTTACCATGAAACGAAATGAGAAGACTGGCATGTACGTATCCCACTAATGTTGCCAACTGGAAGACAGAGAAGACTTCAACACCACGTGCATTAAACAGTAAACACACATAAAGAGATCATTATATACTAGCCTTTATGTTCCTGACGGCAGTATATACAACCCTTCTAAATGTTTACCTATTAATCACGTATATCATCCCAGCAACACAAGTTAGAGACGAATGACGTAATATACAGAACTCACTCTTATTTGGTTACAATGTTTGGTAAACAAGGAGGAAGAGAGAAGAAAGCACATGGACGGGCGTACGTAATCCATTTGTCTCTCTTTCCTCGGTGTTACTCGTGTATAGGTGTGTTGTGCGCTATGGGTTCCTCATCAGATCAAAGGGAATATAGGAACAGTGTGTCTTGAGGTAAGTGGGGCATTTTTATTGATTTATTGAAGATTGTCGGTAAGGATTAGAAAAATGGCGGGAAGGAAGGTAATTAAAGGTCCCCAAATAATAGACTTTATTATTCTTATTGTTATTGATTATTACGTTAATTAACTTCTCAAGTTGCATTATTTTTATCATCATTCATTCACTATTGTTTAGTCACATGATTTCGGTATGGTTTCAATAACTATATAGGCTCTGATAAGATAAGGAACTTTTCAACAAGGAATATAATCACTTATCATTATCCCTATAGCTTGTTATTTGAAGTAGTAAAGCAATTTTCTTGTGTGGACATGTTAGCAAGCTGGTTTGATCCTTTGCCACCTTTTCCTAAGCATTGTTCCTGTTTTTTTTTATAGGATTATTTTGGTATCCTCAGTATTATTATTTCTACAAGGCTAATGCATACACATGAGAAAAATAGTGAGTAAGTATCTTCACATGTTCGGTGTGGAGTGTGAACAGTAAGTATTGGTCATAGTTGGAAAGTTACGTAGCTACATTCAAGATACAGCATTTATCCACATATCGATATCCAATTGTAAGGAATTTTGTAGTGTATATACAGACAACAGACATGAGAGCGAGAAACAAACTAAATCCTCGTTAAAAAAGCTATGCAGCGTAGCGTTAACAGCCTAACTGGCTGCGGGTCTTGTTAAATAGTTACCTAGTCATACTTAAGACAGCGTTTCTTTACATCGTCGATATGAAAGCTGAAGACAGAACAGGGGATAAGAGTAATGGGAGAAGGGCAAGTAATGGAGAAGATATTAGGAAGAACGCTGTAGTGAGGCGCAGAAAGAGGGCGTTGCGGGGGAGAGCAGGAAGGGTGAGGGAGGAAGGGAAGGATAACTACCTCGGGTATTACACTTGCCTAATGACACCTGTAAAAGACCATTAATAAAAACCTTCCTCTAACGAGCTAGACAGGTAGATTAGCTAAGAGTCCTTGGTAATAGGAGAGAGAGAGAGAGAGAGAGAGAGAGAGAGAGAGAGAGAGAGAGAGAGAGAGAGAGAGAGAGAGAATAAACCCTTTAGCACCATTATAAGGCCCAACTCAAGCGTCAACACACACGCACACTCCTCCAATGGGACGTTTTAGACCGCAGCCGCCTCTCTGTGTACTCTGTGGAAAAATCGCTAAAATATATTTGTAAACTTTAAAAAGCAGCAGGAAATTCGAGTGAGTATGGCTTTTACGCCCAGGCCGCCGCCGCCACACATCGATATGCAAAGTGCAGCGGTGACGAGGGGCAGGCGGCGGTGTCCAGGCCGCCGCACAGCCCGTTTACCGCCTCGCCCGGGGTGGAGGTGGCGGAGGTGAGGCAGAAGGAGGTGCCTTTATGGAACTGAGTTACTGGGTGAATACTGGCGTCTTTACACTGTGGCGAGGGATGTTTGGAGTGGGAGGCGGCCTGGCCTGTCTGTCACAGGCGGTCTTGCTTCCTCGCTGCCTTATAGGAAAAGGAATGAGAGATTTGATGGTGCGCTTGACAAGTGCTTGTCCATTTGTGCAAGATGTGGTTTGTTGGATGTCACTTCATATTTAAGAAAACATGACGAGCAGATAGAGTTGTTAGAGTTGTCTTATGCTTTTCTCTGATATCATCCTTAGAAATACTTGGTGAGATGGCTCGCTGACACCTTACTAGGCTTTCTTCCTGTCTTGGCGGGCGTGAGACTGCGCCCTGCTCTGCCTCCCTAGCTGGTCATAAGGTCGGAATCGGGGATGGTCCGGGAAATATCAAGGCGGGAGCAGCTTTTGATGGTACTTATTTTAGTCTGCCATAACAGTAAAGCAGATACCTACACCAGGAATGTTTCATTACAACAATGCGGTGTAGGGGCCGGTAGGGCTGCCGGCGGGCCCGACAGACCTCTGCCCCGCCAGGCAGCAGCCTAGCTCTCCACGTGCACACTACGCGGCTTCATATATACGGAATAATTTGGGGCGCCGCTCCCTTCTCTGTGCTGTAAACAAAACACCGCCTCCGCGCCTCGCCTGACCCAGGTATGCACAAGATAAATAATTTCAGTCTATTCTTAACCCTTTTGCCGGCCAGCCCGGAAACATGGTGGCCTTTTTTCTAGTTCGTAGCGTTTTAAGCACAGCAAATTTTGGCGACGACATTCCTAACGCGTGGCACAACACTTTTTGTGGCGGTAATTGCTTTTTGCAGTGCACTGTCAGGCGTGCAGGAGAGGAGTACTTTTTTGTGGCGTTCGAGTGCTTTCCCCTCGCGGTGGCGGCAGCGTCCTGGTGACGTCACTACACCCACGCCCCGCGCCAGGCTGGGCTGAGGTGGTGAGGACAGACCTAACACTTGCCTACCACTGCCTCCCATCTCCCCCCCCCCCACTCACTCATCCATCTTTCCACACTGCACTCCTCGCCCCGCCCCGCCCTGCCCCGCCGCGCCCAGCATCCTGGCCCCACGCCCTTCGAGGCACCCTCCATTGATCGACACTATCAGACATGCAGAGAGGGGCGGTTGGCGCGGGCAGGGACACAGGCTGGTGCTGAATTAAAGTTTAAAGAATGTGGTGAGCCAAAGAGCTCCTGGAGACCCGCCGCCACTCGCCTGTCCCGGGCATCCCGCAGGACTATTGGCTCAGGCGGTTACCGGGACGTGCCGCGCCCCAGGGGTGTTCCCAGGCGACTTTGCATTCCCGCCACTAGCCCACGAATCCCCGAGAAGTGGTTATTTCTGTGTGTGTGTGTGTGTGTGTGTGTACCTAATACTCAAGAAGTGCATTTTCGTATTCCGCGTGAGGCTGCACCACCGTACCCTGCGTGGCCGCGGTGTAATGCACATAGCGGGAGGCTCACCATACAGCCGGTAGCTACACGGACACGCCACACACCAGATAGCGGGAGAAATATTGCCGCTGCCACCGTCTATCTTGACAGCAAGTCGGCAGTCTCATATCTCTTATCACCCACCTTTGTTATCGCTATCGTGCTGCTGTTTGCCTCCTAACAGTTACAATGGTGGTATCGCATCATCCACTTTTTTCAGTACCGTGTCAGGACAAGGGAAGCAGGGACGTAACCATCTCCTGGTGCAATGATTCTTTGTTCCCTCAGTCAGCCGGAGACTTGTGGGGGCATTGATTTCCTACAGAAGGAGAGGGAGAGGGAGGGAGTAGGTAGGTCTCGTGTGTGTACAGAAGCGATTTAGAGTTGTGTTTGCCCTGGAAAGGAGTGAGTGGGCGAGGGTCCTGCCTCTTTGTTATGGCCTGAGTTACTGCCGAATACCAATTGCTGGATTTGGAGGAAGAGTGCATAAACCTCGATAATGTTTCAATATGCGGAGGTGCGGCAGGGCGGCGGCGATGGAGTGGCTGCGGCTGACGTGAGGGGACTAAACGAGGCGCTTATCAGGATGAGCGACGAGGAGGTGGCAAGGTAATGTGTCAGGCAGTCGAGGGTGTCAGCGGCTCGGTGTTAACAAGAGGTGATTGGTGGCCGCCTGCAATTAGTGAAGGTGCTGCGAGTCTTGCCTGTTTCACTCCTTGCCTTTCCTTGCGTTTCACTTCCTCTTATTTTCTTTCTTCCTAGTAACGCTTTCTCGGAAATTGTGATAAAATAAATGTATTTGATTTTTGCACTCATCGCTCTTGTGTCTATTCATGTTTAGCTTCATGGTGATGAATTGCTTCTCAGTATTGAAAATTGTTTTAATTTGATTGTTTCGTTGTTGTACATCTTTTATTTTCTCTTTTCTCTTTCTCAATGATGTTAGGTACGAGTTCATCTAATACATTTTAATTAATTGCTTGAAATGATGACCTTTGCAAAATATCGTCAGTCAGAATGTAATTTGTTGTTTGTTATTGAAATGGAAAGTGATTGACGCAGGAGTGCGGCGCTGCGATGAACAAATTTGGAATTAGGCAAATCAATCACTGGACTCTACATTGGCTTCAGGAAAATATTATGAACGTTAATACTTATGAACGTTAATACTTTGATTCCTGAGCGGAATTGAATAACCTTCCCGCCTCGTGTTGCATTGAGCTGCTTCCCTCCTTCCTTTCCCACACTTTCATGTTGTTTTAAGGAGGCGTGGGCTTCCGTCTAAACAGTTCAACAAATAAAGGCTTAACAATGTCACCGCGTCTCCCTCTGAGGAGAGCAACAGTGTGCTGGCGATGCCGGGAATATTGCTGCGGCCCCCTACCGTCCTTGGAAATCCTGATGAGCGCGGCGCCCCCTTTGCTGGGGGCGAGAATGTCAAGAACTTGAAGTAGTTGAGACTTGCGAGTGCCACCGGGGAGGAACGCGGCCGCCCGGACCGCCCCGGCTAACAAAGAGGTTCTCCTTCACCCTAGACTCCCGCTTACACGCTTCTCACCAATTTCTCTCGGGGAAAGCTTAAGAGAGAAGAGACGCTGCTAAAGAAAGAAGAGGAAAAAATATCGCGGACTTAGGAGTGAAAACTAGCGTGAATTTTAAAGAACGGGAAGTTTGGGTGACAACAGTTAAAATTAGATTGAAGAATGGCAAAGTTTAGGTGGCGTGAGGCTGAGAGTTGAGTGAGGGAGCGAGGCGAGCTTGGTGGCAAAAACCTCTCCTGCTCCTCCACCTTGCCATCTCTTCGCCAGGCACTCCACCACCACCTCCACCGCTGCCACGCCTCGCCATCCACCCCATCACACTCACTACCCTCCTGCACACCCTCTACCTCCCTCAACACCGCCACCACCACCACCACCACCACCACCACCGCCACGCGCGCCTTCCTGTAAACTAGCAAGACCTTAGTTTACATGATCAAGCCAAAGTTTTCGTGGGGCAGATTTTTCGTGTCTAAATTTATAACCAAGGCTTTAGGCGGCGGGCGTTAGAGTGAGGGCGGCGCCTTCACACCCGCACCCTCTTTTTAATTACTGGTGTGATGTTTTACCGCGTTAAGTGACAGAAACACCGCGCGGGAAAAATTATACTGCAACAACAAACGTTTTATTTTTTTTTTGTGACGTGTGGTTTAACCTGGTGTTTTTGTATCCCAAACTTCTCTTATGCAGCCTGAAAAAGTTAAATATGGGCTTTACCAATAGTTTGTGGGAGGCGCATTAGTGTTAGCGAGTGTGGCCCTTGAGGAGAAGGATCCCGGGCACCTTTTAGACAGGGGAGTGTGGGAAGCTGTCACTCTGCGTTCATTCACTGGCAGTCTAAACCAAGCCGCTCCTGACAACCTCCTGCTGCGGCTCAGGTATAGATGTGACTTGTATCTTGGGATTTATTACCTATCTTAATGCACGAGTAACTATAGTTATCTATGTTTGCTTACTTACAGGTAAAAAAAAAAAAAGTTATTCACTTAATCCTGCTGCAGCTCTTTTGTTATCCATGTTTACTTATAAGTCGAAAGATAGCAGGGTTTATTTTACATTATTCACTTATTAATTGATAAATATTATTACTGCCATCATCCTCTTTGTCCATTAAGCAAATAACAAAAAGTACTTCAGAGACTTTTTCATCTTAATATATACTTCATTCCTTTGTGCTCCTTATATGCATACATCCTCCATCCCTGCACAGTATTCTTTATCTTTGACACACATCTATCCTTTTTTCTCTGTCTCACAGTATCCACCCATTTTGTATCTCCTAATTTACTCACTGTCCCACAACTAATTTATTCCCCCCCCCCCCCACCATCCACATCACCCTCACCCATTCACACTCATGCCCTCCCCATTCCCTCCACTCTTATCTATATCCTTTCATGTCCTTAATCTTTCTCAACTCATTACATTCCATCCACATCCAGTCTCTCTCTCACTTTATATCCTCTCCACATCCTTCCCGCTCCTTCGTCCTTATCTCTACCCTAACCTTTCCCAACTCCTCTTCCCTTCCATTTCATCCTGTCCCGTCCTGTCCATGCCACCTTCCACCCTCCCTTCCTCCATCCAGCCTTACTCCACCTTAACCTTTCCCAACTGTTATCCTATTCCATCCGACCATCCACCCTCCCAACCCCTGACATGCTGCACGCCACCCTGCACGCTCTGCCCTCTCACTTCGACTATTTTCCAAGGCCACACAGATTCGCGGGGTTTTGAAGGATATATTTGTAGTTAATAATGTAAGGATATTGTCACTCTCCTTCTAGAATCGTAAAAATATCCCAAGAAATTCGTGTACATCTGAATTAAACCTTGAATTAGTAGAGGTGAAGCACAGCAGTGTTCGAGAATATGAGCCAGGCCTGTCTCCTCGCCCCTTCCCATCCCTGACATGCTCCACGCTACCGCCGCGAACTTAGTCCTTTCATCTCTGAGCATAACTCTTTGTCTCGCTCTCCGCCCTGTGCTACAAAGCGTCCAGGGTAAAGTTGTTGTCCCACTGATAAATGTTAAAGCTGGAACAAAAGGAGATGCTCGCTAGTTGGAAACTATGTAAATTATGAGCCTGGCAAGGGTTTTTTTGTGTGTTTATATGTAATATGTAGCTCTTACCTAGAGCTGATTAGGAATGCAATAATAATGTACGTAGAAATAGTTTAAAGGTGTAGTTATCTCGTATGTTTGTAGAGAATGTGATGCATTGAGCTTTAAAGATACATTGTTTTAGCATTCTAGTTAGTTTTTTTTCCGAGTAATTGATAAAAAAAAAAAAAAAAACAGCTAAAAAAACCGAAAAAAACATAAGATTACTAAGTGTGTACCTATCACTTAAAAAACTACGAACAAATATAGAAAGAACAGAGGAATGATATTTTTAACATTTAATTCGGAAATAGAAGCACATACAGAAATAAAGGAAAATATTTCAGACCTTTTAAAGATTTAGGTCAAGATGTGGAGTGGTTAAAGATGAAGGCGGCAGTGCATCAAGCAAGAAAATGTTACTCTCTGGAAAGATGTTTTGAAATGCATCTAATTAGTAGCAGAGGAAAATATACTACATTTATGAATATCAGTCTTATCTATGTTAAAATTTCAAATATACTCTCTCTCTCTCTCTCTCTCTCTCTCTCTCTCTCTCTCTCTCTCTCTCTCTCTCTCTCTCTCTCCCCACGAAGAGGCCTAAAAGAGAAGAAAAACCGCGAAAAGTAGAAAATGTTGCAAAATATTGAAATCTAGTGCAAATTTTAAAGATTCTCTCTCTCTCTCTCTCTCTCTCTCTCTCTCTCTCTCTCTCTCTCTCTCTCTCTCTCTCTCTCTCTGGGTGTACAAGGCAGGCCAATAGATGTGTTGTAGCGTTACCTGTCTTCCCTGCCGCGGCGTGACAGGTGGGAAGCGACAGGTAGGCAGATGCAGGTGTGTGTGCTGGCTGCCCGACACTCAACTTACACCGAATATTTTGCTCAGAATGTGGAATAATATTATGATTTGCGCTTTGTTTTCCCATTGGTTGTAGTGCTGTAACTGCTGTTTTTGCTGCTGCTATTACTACTACTACGACTACTACTACTACTACTACTACTACTACTACTACTACTACTACTACTACTACTACTACTACTACTACTACTACGATAATAGATCTTCTGTCATTCCAGTTAAGGATGTAACGTCCATTTGTCAGTTCACATACAAAGAAAAGTTTCTGTTTTGATAAACTACGTAGAGAAATCCATAATAGTGAAGAATTGTTTGTCGAAAATATATATGTGAAAGCTAAAGAAATTCATCTTGTTAATGGCAAGTATTGGACAATATTCCCATTAATCATCAGTCTTCGTCCACTTAACGTGAATAATAAATAAAGTTCTTGTTTGTTATAGCTCTATTTTTTTTTTCGTAGGAACGTTTTTGATTCCTTAGAGTAACTTTGTGAATTGAACGAAATAAATCTACAAGAGATATTTTTTTTTGCTGATGTTACATTATATTTTTCCTATAACTACCATGACTTATAACTTTAAACTGCGTCAGTATATTTTCTTCATTTTGAGAGAAATGAATTGAGACATTAATGTAGTTTTTGGTACCAATACTTAAGTCCTTAAAAAACACATCAAGAAACTCACTACCGCCTTTTTTAAGCTTCCCAAACCACATCATGAAGTGAACAAAAAGTGCCATTGATTTTCAACCATTATATACCATATCCATTGACAACTTCAGTACTGAGACGTATTTTTATTCTGCTTATCTTTTGCTGATTTTACACAACTTCAGAAACTTAAAAGTACAGACTCTGGCCATTGATCTTCTGAACCCCATAGACCTTTCCTAATGTCAATAATATCGTATAATAATATCCAATACTACTGGTTAAGATATGTACCAATACTGAAGAGGTTCGGTACATACAAACATAGCAACATCATTTTATCTAGCTGTTAAATGTATCCTTTCAAATCAATGTTAAAATTCCACAACAAATCACATTTTCGAAGCATTTAAGATTAAGATTTCAAGACATTTATTCCTGTCTAACTCTTTGAACTTTAAGGGAACTGGCAAATTAGTGGGCTTTATATTTAATCTTTTTGCACTTGACTAGCTCCCTCCTCTTACATAAAAAAACACAGCAATTATAGGTAAAAGTATACGTACAAGAGCCAGCTTTCTCCTCTTACATTTAAAAAAAACACAACAATTATAAGTGAAAGTGTACATACAAGAAGCCAGTCAACGTGCGGTCCGAAAGTGTCAGCTGGTATGGTGTTAAAGGGAAATTGTTACGAGAGACGAAGTTAAAGCAGCACTTCGACACCGGCCGGACATTTACAAACTTCTCGAGATCGTATAGACCTTTCTGTTTACCTATTGGCTCCAGGGAACGCCGGGGAGGAGAGGGGAGGGAAGGGAAGAGAGGGAAAGGGAAGGCAAGAGACACCAGCTTCCGGGTTTTCTGGTAGATGCAAGACTTTTTTAGGTATTTATATATATTTTGGTTTGTATTTCTACCTGTGTGTGTGTGTGTGTGTGTGTGTGTGTGTGTGTGTGTGTGTGTGTGTGTGTGTGTTTGGATTGTGTGGTATGCAATTAAGGGTAACTAATTTCGAGTGTAATGTTTGTTTTTGTTTATATTTATGTTTAAGTATTCTGCATTAAATTTGATTCTTTCCTAATTTGCATGTGCGTTTTTTCTTCTTTTTTTTTTGTGTGTGTGTGTGTACTTACATTTTGTTTTACCTCGAGCTTTTTTTGTTTAATTTTTCCCATTGATTTACAACTTAATGAAATGCGTGTTTAGTTCTTCTGCCCTTCTCTCTCTCTCTCTCTCTCTCTCTCTCTCTCTCTCTGGTAATAATTTGCAGACCACTCATTATCTCCCTCCTTCTCCCACACACACATACACTGTTGCTCTTGCTAAACACGATCACCTCCCCTCCCCTCCCCCTCCCCTCACCTCACCTCCCCTTACCTCCCCTCACCTCATCTCACCTCACCTCCCCTCATCTCACCTCATCTCACCTCACCTGTCGAGCACGTCTTTTCCTATATCACGACGGCGGCGGTGGGGTTAACACGGCCCGTATCGGCGTGTGATATATGTCGTCGTGCAGGAAGAGGGACTGTTTATGCTTTACGGCGGTGATAAATGCGTGCCATAGTCGCGTGGTGGTGAGGACACGGGATCAATGCCAGCAGGACCCAGCCAGGCGAGGGAGGGCAGTGCAAGGAGGGTCTCAGGTCTCAGGTCTCAGGGTCTCAGGGTCTCAGTCTCGCTCGATAGCTCCACGGGTTTCTTTGTGCGCCAGGCTCCTTACAACTCTGGCAGCGGGGTCTCTCTTTTTTTTTTTTTTTCTTTTCAGTGGAGTCATTTATTTAATAGTGTGGAGTGGAAGCAGTGGGGATGTTTTATTAATGAACTGCCAGTAGTGTGTGGAGGTGGTGGTGGTGGTAGTGGTGGTGGTTTTGGAGAAAGTGAGTTTGGTCAGGTTGGTTGCGTGGAGGTGGGTGGGGGATGGAGTAGGAGGAGGAAGGAAGGAAGGATAAGAAGAGGAGGAAGGTGGATAATGGTTCTTTCTGGTTCATTTTCTGTCCTTCTCTCTCTCTCTCTCTCTCTCTCTCTCTCTCTCTCTCTCTCTCTCTCTCTCTCTCTCTCTCTCTCTGGTAATAATTTGCAAACCACTCATCATCTCCCTCCTCCCACACACACACACATACACATACTCTTGCTAAACACGATCACCTCCCATTACCTCCCCTCACCTCACCTCACCTCACCTCACCTCATCTCACCTCACCTGTCGAGCACGTCTTTTCTTATATCACGACGGCGGCGACGGCGGCGGTGGGGTTAACACGGCCCGTATCGGCGTGTGATATATGTCGTCGTGCAGGAAGAGGGACTGTTTATGCTTTACGGCGGTGATAAATGCGTGCCATAGTCGCGTGGTGGTGAGGACACGGGATCAATGCCAGCAGGACCCAGCCAGGCGAGGGAGGGCAGTGCAAGGAGGGTCTCAGGTCTCAGGTCTCAGGGTCTCGGGGTCTCCGTCTCGCTCGATAGCTCCACGGGTTTCTTTGTGCGCCAGGCTCCTTACAACTCTGGCAGCGGGGTCTCTCTTTTTTTTTTTTTTCTTTTCAGTGGAGTCATTTATTTAATAGTGTGGAGTGGAAGCAGTGGGGATGTTTTATTAATGAACTGCCAGTAGTGTGTGGAGGAGGAGGTGGTGGTGGTGGTGGTTTTGGAGAAAGTGAGTTTGGTCAGGTTGGTTGCGTGGAGGTGGGTGGGGGAAGGAGTACGAGGAGGAAGGAAGGAAG
>CM035214.1:4061782-4076938 GCA_020233015.1 Callinectes sapidus | reverse complement strand
CTCTCTCTCTCTCTCTCTCTCTCTCTCTCTCTCTCTCTCTCTCTCTCTCTCTCTCTCTCTCTCTCTCTCTCTCTCTCTCTCTCTTCCCTTTCCATTCCTTTTTTTCTCCCTTTCCTCAACTCTTCCTTTCCACCATTATCTCCCTCCTCTCCCATCCCTCCCTTACCCCCTTCCCTCCTTCCCTATCTCCACCATTATTCCCCCTCCTTCCCTTCCCTCACCATTACCTCTCCCTCTCTCCTTCACTACCCCGAGGCATATCCATTACTGAGGTTTATCATGTTTAGGCCGCATTACTCAAAACGCGGGTATCTTTCACTCTGCGCTACTGTTGCTTGTGTTCCCGCTACCCAATGCTGCCGTTCCCTCAATGATCAATCGAACACACACCTCTTGGGACGCAGGAAGCAGGAAGGGAGGGGAAGGGACGAAAGGAAATGGCATGCACTTGATATATATTCGTCCCTGTTGAAGAATTATATGGTAAAAGGGGCCGTTTGTAAATATATGTGTGTTTAGGGAAGGGAAAGAGGAGAGGAAGTAAGGAAATGCAGTTAATGTTCCTCTCTCCGTTATGAATTGTTTGGCAGGATTGTGTGTGTGTGTGTGTGTGTGTGTGTGTGTGTGTGCGTGCGTGTGTGTGTGTGTGTAAGTGTCGTTAAGTATTCATGCATTCGTGGAAACATAGTAAGGTGTCTCATGTGTTTGAAGCACCAGAAGCAATAGCACTAACACCTGTACAATAATGACAGTAACAGCAGCACTAACACCACCACCACCACCACCACCACCACCACCACCACCACCACCACCACCACCAACCACCACCACCACCTAACAGCATAGCGGGAGACACTGCGATAACAACACACACGCACACACACACACACACACACACACACACCACGTACAGCCTAAAGGTTCATCACGAGGAAAGCACTTTACTCCTTTCCTGAGAGTTCTGGAATATGACTCGAGTTTCTGATGTTGTCTCGGGTGATTAACGTTGCGAAATTGTGTTCCTCTGTCAATACAAATCGCATGTGAGGGACTTAGTCGAGCAGCGCCACGATTGAGGCTGGCGGGCTTAAGGAATTGAATGTGTTCGCTGCAGGTGTGAATGGCTTTTGGCTGGATGTGCAAGGCTGTATGCTGGCTGTCAGTGTGTGCGTGCGTCCATCCTCTCTCTCTCTCTCTCTCTCTCTCTCTCTCTCTCTCTCTCTCTCTCTCTCTCTCTCTCTCTCTCTCTCTCTCTCTCTCTCTCTGTTCCTAGTACTCTTTCTTACTTTATTCTGGTTATTATTTTTCTTAAATTTGTGTTCTCTTAGTCTATGCTCTTTATTTTTTGTCTTGTTTTTTATCGTTATTGTATTTCCTTCCCCTCCCATACTTATCATTCGTGTCACCACCGCTACCACCACCATCACTATCACCATATTCACAATCGTCATTTTCAGCAGCAGCAACAGTAGCATCACCATCCTTCTCTTCCTCCTCCTCTTCCTCCTCCACTCAGTATCTTTAATCCACTCGCCCACGCTTCTCTCTCGCCACTTCCGGGTCTGTGGAGGGTCCATTTGTGTCTATAGTGGATGGATGCAATCATTAGTCCACTGATTGATAAATAAAGAAGTACTCATGGTTGGGTGAGACAGAGTAACTTGTAGTATGATTAATCAGGAAAGGTGATTTTTGTTTGTAGGTCAAATTATGGTCATGTTAGTTTAGGTTTAATCTAGGTCAAAGTTACTTAAGGTAAGGTTTGATTAATATTGTGGTTTTGTTCAGGTTAGGTTAGGTTATTTAGGTCAAGGTGAGATGAGGTTAGGTCAGGGTAAGGTCAGTTTTTGTTGGGTCAGGTCAAGGTCAGGTTATGTAATGTTATTTAGTCTCCCCAAGAAGCCACGTCAGGTGTTATATAAGTCTACCTTTACGATGGACAACCTTACTAATACGTACATAATAACATAACGGAAAGGTAATATATAAACCATTTCGTTCATGTATTTATTTATTGACGTTTATCTCCGCACCGCCCGTTGAGTCACGTCCTTTGATTCATCGCTGAGTCTTCCAAATGTGTTTTATGCACGCCACTTTTTTTTTCTTTTTCCGGCCCGTTAACCTATAGTGTCTCCCCACCCACCCTGCCCCTTCCCAACCACCCACCCCACCCCTCCCCCTGCTGGGTAAACGACGTGCAGCACCTCTTGACACGCCCCCACGCCCCCACGCCCCCCACGCCCAATAGATACAACCCACGCTTCGCTTTTTACGCCGCGCTTATTGATATATTTGGAAAAGTCCTCCAATACATACGTCTGTTCCCGCTGCTTTGTTACTGGGCGTCGTCTGCTGCTGGTGGTGGTGGTGGTGGTGGTGGTGGTGGTGGTAAGGAGGATGTATAGAGTGGGCGTCGTCTGCTGGTTATGGTGGTGATTGTGGTGGTTGGAGTAAGGGTGATGGATGTAGTGGTAGTGATTGTATTTGTGATAGTATAAGTGGTAGCAGTAGTATCGGTAAGTCACTGTTTTGTAGTATGTAGTATAGATAGTGGTGGTAGTGTTGGTGGAAGAAGAAGTGGTTGTAGTTTTTTTAGGACTAGTAGTGATTTTAATGATTTAATAGTGGAAGTTTTTTGGCCGTGATAGTAATATTGGTAATAGAATTAGTGATGGAAGTCAACCAACCAATCAATCAGTCAGTATTTCTTAGCAGTAGTATCAGTAGTGTTAAGAGTGTAGGTTATGGTGGTGGCAGTAGCAGTCATCTTAGTAGTGATAATACAAATAAATAAATCATTACCAATCCAAAACGCTATTCCAGAGACGTTACTTATATATTCCTAAAGAAATCACACACACACATACACAAAAAAAAAATCCCAGTTTATTCCTCGACCTCGTTCGTATCCCTCTACTCGTGTACTCGTTCCCGCTTGCACCCTCGCCTCGCCTCACCTCGCCCTGGCCACGTCCTGCCTGACCGCTGACTGCCATGCGGGGTGGATTAGAAGAAATCCCACGACGTAGGCAGGGCGGGTAGCGAGTCCTCGGGCTGGTCGGCAAGGGCCCTCACCAGGCATCCTCGGGCGTGGGTCTTTGTCGCTGCTCCGTGTCCTCATTCTCCTCCCTCCTGCTCCACTTCTCTCCATCTCACTCCATCAACCACCACTCCACGTGAACTTATGCCATTGCTTTCGCTCCGACTCATTTCAGCTTTCTCCTCGTGGATGGTGCTTGTCTCCACCCCCCCCCCTCTTCCCTCCCTCCACCTACACTCCATCTCCACTGCTTCTCTCCTCTTCCTCCACTTCTTCCTCTTCCTTCTCTCTTCGTTCTCCTCTTCCTATTTGACCCCCATTCCCATTTCCCATCCATCTTTCAGTTCCATTTCCTTCGTCACTGGTGTTTTAATTCCTTTTCCTCTTTCTCCTTCTCCTTCTTCTCTTTCTCCTTTTCGTTTTTCCAATTACTTTCTTCCTTCTGTTTCCATCGGTCTTTATTTCCATCTTTCTTGCTGCTTCATCACTTTCCTCGTCTTCTTCTTTCTTATAATCCCTACCCTGCTTCTTCTTTTCTTCTTTCTTTCCCTTTACTGGTTCCATATTATTCCTTCTTCTCAACCTCCTCTTCCGTCTTCCATTCTCCCACCACTATCCTCCTTCTTTAATCCATTCCTCCTCCATCCATTACTCTTTCCTTCTTCATCCCCATCCTTTCCTCTTATCTTCCATCTTACTTCCTCTTCCTTCTTAACCTCCTTCTCCTCCTCCTCCTCCTCCTCCTCCTCCTCCTCCTCCATCTTGGGGTGACAACCTTGCGTTCGATTAAAGTTTGCAAATTTAAAATCCTTTGTGCCCTGAGACGGGGACTCGGATATACTGAGTTGCTTATTTATTCATTATTTCTTAAATAAGTTGCTAGCAAGAAAATGAATTTGCATTATATATTCCATCATCAACTCACCCACGCCGGAAGACACCTTGCCGATAATGTGTGTGTGTGTGTGTGTGTGTGTGTGTGTGTGTGTGTGTGTGTGTGTGTGTGTGTGTGTGTCAGATAATCGTCGTTAAGTGTTTGTTGTTATTCTATGTTGTTTTTGTACAAATGAACGTCATGTGTGTGTTTGTGCGTATGCGTGTGCGTGTGCGTGTGCGTGTACTCCCTTCAAACATTCCACAAGCAGCACATTCCTTCTTTGTCATGAGTGAGAGTAAACAAATCACTGCGGAGTCTTGGTCTTGCTCCTCGCATTAAAACTGCATGAGAGGGACTGTTAAAGATGACTGTGTACTCTCTCTCTCTCTCTCTCTCTCTCTCTCTCTCTCTCTCTCTCTCTCTCTCTCTCTCCAATAAAAATGACTAATATGCCTATTTTTTTCTTTACAGGTAAGATTCCGATTCACACCTGCACAAAGGTAACACACCAAGAACATCGCTCAGTCCTCCTCCTCTCCTCCTCCTCCTCCTCCTCCTCCTCCTCCTCCTCCTCCTCCTCCTCCTCCTCCTCCTCCTCCTCCTCCTCCTTTTCCTCCTCTTCCTCCTCCTCCTCCTCCAGTCCCTCCTCATTCATATTCCTTTGTGTATATTTTTACTCAGCAAACACATTAAAGATTCATCTACAAAATGTTTAAGAATTCATAAGAGGAGCGTCTTGCTGGAGTGACGGGTAGCTTGTGCTGGCCCGCCACTAGTGGAGCAACGCCAGTGTGTGTGTTGCTATCTTTCCATTGTTGTGTAAAGACTGATGGTTTAGTTTTTGCTGAGCGATATAGGTCAACGATGGACTTAGAAGTAATGGTGAAAATTTGTTAAGTTGGTGCTTCCTCTCCATGTTAAAGAACGTCAAACTGGAGGTGAGAAAGATGGTGTTGGTACTTTTGTTCCTTGTAAAAATTTTCATTATACTTTATTTCTTTTTTCTTATGTAGCTTGATCATATGCACAAATATTGGTGGGAAAAATGTTGAGCTGCTGCCTCATTTCACTAAAAGAAAAATTTATCGAATAGAATTGTACTTTTTTGCTTCCTATGAGTAACTCTTAATAATGAATGAGGAGACACTTAATGGTTGATTCTTAATGAAATGGTTGATACTTAATGGCTCGGGTTGTTCCATGTGTACTGTTAGTGTTGTCAACTTTTTACCAGATGTATACCAATCAATTAGATTTAATGCGTTAAGTGTTTAAAATGCTGTGAGGTGGTGAATATTCAACTTCTTTTTCTATTCTCATTCACACATTGGGTACCTTGTCATCCTTATAGTACTTTATAATATCAATAGCAAGATGTCTTTTTTTTGTAAATTTACATTAAGCTTTCACATTTATGATTGAAATTTTAGTTACTTTTTTCCTTATCCACGCATACGATATCCTGTCACTTTACGATAAATTGGTTTTATGTGAGAAAGGAATCAGACCAAGGCCAAAATTAAAGGTATTTAAAAAAAACAAAACACAGGTGTCTGTCCCTGAAAAGTTGTATTGTAGATTGAAGCGGGTTTTTTTCCCCTATTCTTTTCTTTTATTTTATTTTGGATGAAGAATGTATTTATAGTTAGGTGCGTGTAATTTTCTGCAATGGAAGAGTGTTTACAATGAATGAAAACTTATAATAGGCCTATTTCACCTTTCTAGACAGCTGATGTGATTTAGATGCTTAAGAAACAGCTCTCGTTCAATTAAACAGCGTTCACCGTGTTAGATGGTTCATGTTTCTGTTGTTTGTGTTCTCTCCCCCTTCCATAAATATTGCCACTTAATTTTTATTGTTTTGTTATCGTTAGTTGTGGTGGTGGTGGTGTTTTGGTGGTGTTATACAGCTGTTCTTTTGTTTATTTGTTTTAAGCCACACTACATTTCAAGAATTCGGCCATTTTTTTAGATTCCTCTTTATTTTCTCTATGTTATTGTCATTGGTGGTTGTTGTGGTGAGAGTGTTATGTTGTTCTTATATTGTTACAGTTTTTATCATTGTTTTGTAATGTTTTTGAAATGTTGTTATTTTTTATGGTTGGTAGAGATATGATTCTTTAGTCATGTTATTGTTATTATTGATGGTTGGTAGAGATATGATGTCAAACTATCATTAGAATTGTTGTTCTTGTCATGTTTTTTTTTTTTTTTTTTTTTTGTCACTTATGTGTATTGTCGGCGGTGTGGTGTTGTTAATGGTGGTGTTATTCGGTCAGCTCTGGGCGGCACCATTTATCTAATATAAAGTAATAATTCCCGCGCATTACATGAACATTTGTCACACCTTCATAAAACTGACGTGTTGTTGCAGAGCTTGGCGGGTATTAATGTTTTGTTTATAAATTATTCACAACAACATGAAGCAAATTACTACTACCACCGAGCTGCCAAGACTTTCACCAGAGAGTCCCAAACTGTATTTCGAGGACTGGAGCGTCGCGACAGACCGTGAAGGCGGCGGCGGCGTGGGGAGTATTGGAACAGTCACTAACTAATTTTGACGAATATTTTCTGTGCTAAAATTATTTCTATCAACACGGAGCAAATTACAGCACTACGGGAACACTTGATGAGAAAGACTGTGCTCAGAAACAGGAAACGTCACACCAGAGAGAGAGAGAGAGAGAGAGAGAGAGAGAGAGAGAGAGAGAGAGAGAGAGGCAACGCGCAGGAGGCAGACGAGGCCTCGCCCAAAACGAGAAATAAATAGAGAGGACTTCCCAAAACACGGTGTCGATCGATTGTCAGGCGCTGCGAGGTCTTAATTGTTTGTTGGGCCCGATGATGGGCGGGACGGGGCGGGGCGGGGCGGGGCGGGGCGGTACAGGGGGGAGGGAGGAAAGAGAGGGGGGTGAAGGGGGGGAGGACTGAGAGACAAGGGAGCGACAAGGGTGGTGGTGGTGGTGGTGGTGGTGGAGCGTGAGGAAGAGAACATGAGGGTGTTGATGGAGGGTTTTCAGAGTGGTGGAGGAAAGAACTGAAGAGAGAAAAGGAGTAGAGGGAGGGAAGGATGAGAGGAGGTAAAGAGGGAAGGGAGGGTGCTGAAGGAGGGAGAAACTGAAGGGTGTTTTGGAAAGAAGACCATAGACCGGAAGGGAAGATAGGGCGAGGCGTGATGGTATTGGTGGTGGTGGTGGTGGTGGAGTAGGCCTATGGAGCAGAGGTGAATGTGGTAACTGCCAATATAGGGATGGTGGTGACTCGCTCCTCCACTGACAAGGGTGGATAAATCGTAGAACAAAATGATGCTATAGCTAACATTCAGAAACACATTGGACCATATTACTAAACACTTCTCCGCCGCATCTCTACAACATTCAAAAGGCTCTACTTGAAGGCACACAAGTTTTTAAAGGCTTCTAAAGGTTTTCAAGGTGTTTCTACTCTTCTAATGACAGATGAACCATTTTTTCTGCATTACTAACATGCAAAACGGTCTTGGGAACATGGCTTATCAATTCTGTGGTCTTTGAAAATAGTGTTGGTGAGAGAGCAGCAAGTTTATAGATACGGGCTATTGCTCTCTCACCACGACAAATTTCAAAAGCCACAGAGATGACTAGCTGGTTTTTTTAGAGTTTTTTTCCAGTTAATAATGTAGAAATCGTGTCACTCTGCCTCTAGAACCGTAAAAATACCTTAAAATTTCGTTTATATTTAGATAAAGCCCGGTGAAATAGTGGAAGTGAAGTTCAAAAGCGTTTCAGAATGTGAGCCTATACCTCTTATTCATAAACAGTTGTATTGTCTCCATTAGTTTTGGAAGTGATTAGAATTAACTTCTACGTGTGTGTGTCAAGGGCATTTGTTATTATTCTCTTGATTCCCCACAAATTTCACATCAATGAGAAGAAAATACCCTTGAAAATCCGAATAATCATCTGAAAATGGTCATAATAAAAGAAGTAACAGTTTAAGAATTGAAGTCAAATAGTGGCAGGACGGCAAGGGTTCGTGGAGTTATTGAACATATATACAATTTCAGTCAGCAAAGAAGACCAGACGTGGAAGCATTTAGAGTTGTATTTCAGTTGCTACCTTGAAAGATTTACGTCCGTATTCTCAAACACTTCTGCGTCGCACCTCCAATACACTCAAAAAGCTTTACATGAAAATACTCACTTTTTTTCTTTTTTTCTTTTACATCTATCATAATTCTACTGATAGATTAACAAAATTTATACATAATTGATAAGAAAAACACGCTTAAGAACACAGGAACTCATCTCTGTGGCCTTTAAAAAAATAGTCGCAGTGAAAGAGAGCAAAGCGTTTCAAAATACGTGCCTCAGTTCTAGCAAAGGTTCGTGTGGGGTGGATTGCGTGGGCTGAGTGTGGGTGCGTTGGCAGGGGCGGGAAAGGTTGAGAGCAAAGGGAGCCACATGGGCGGTGGAGAGAGGGAGAGAGGGAGATAGGAGTGATAGCGTGGAAAACAAAGGAGAATGGAGAAATAGAGAGACAGATAAAGAGGAGTTACGGAGACAGGGGGACTACAGGAGGGAGGGAAGCTGTCAAAGCAGAGATAGCGACGCTCACACGCCGGGGAACCGCGACACGGAAACCTACGTACACCAACACAAGTAAAGCGAAAAGCGGAGAGCGACGCGAGGGAGGAGAAAGAAAAGAAGGCTGACAGAGAGAGAGAGAGAGAGAGAGAGAGAGAGAGAGAGAGAGAGAGAGAGAGAGAGAGAGAGAGAGAGAGAGAGAGAGAGAGAGAGAGATATAGAGAGAGAGAGAGAGAGAGAGAGAGAGAGAGAGAGAGAGAGAGACGCAAATAAAACGAGAACACCAGTGAGACAGGAAAGGAAGAAAAAATAAAGACGAGAAAGAGAAAAGGACTAAAACGAGAACAGAAGCGACAAGGCGGGAGAAAGAAACACGAGGAAAGAGGAACACTCAAACACACACACACAAAAGATAAAAAAAGACAAAAAAAAATTGGACACAGGAAACTAGGCATCCATTCCCGTTACAATTAGCGCGTTGTGAGGCGTGGCGTCTTGGTGAGGGTCTTGACAGGGGAAGGTTCGAGTCTCTAATGGACAGTTCGAAGCCACGTGTCAACACCCGCCTCGTTAGTATCCGGACCTCACTTGTAAGAGCTCCATTTTTTGCAACACGATGAGGAGGAGAACGAGACAACGAGTGAGAGGAGGAAGAGGAAGGAGGAAGGGGAGGAGGTTCTTGAGATCATTAGGAATACAGTTGTACGTCGAAGGAGTGGGGAGGAATGAAGAATGGGTCAAGGAAGGGCTGGGAAAGGGGCCAGGGACGCGTGGGGCTGCCATAGAGAGGCGGGCAGGAGGTGGAGGGAAGGCCAGGGTGGAACAAAAGCCCCCTGTGGATCCAAGGATGACGGGGAACATTTTAATTAGGAGAAGGGTGGAGGAGATGACGGTGACAGTGCGAGAGGGTGTAGAGAGAGAGAGAGAGAGAGAGAGAGAGAGGGTGTATGACCATTGGAATGCGTGGGAGCAGGAGAGTCCACGGTATAACGAAGGTGACACTGAGCTTCAAATCAAATCTAGATGGGAAGGGAGGAAGGCTTTTTGTAACTGGCTGTGCTGTGCCTGTCTGCGGTGTGAGGGGGACGCCGTGCTTGCTGCTGCTGCTGCCCGCCATTGCTATGCTCTCAGGTAATAACACACCCTGAATATTGTGATACCTACCTTTTTGCACACACACACACACACACACACACACACACACACACACACACACACACACACACACACACACACACACACACACACACACACACACACACTCACACCAGGGTATTCGAAATAGATTAGTTAATCAGGGGTGTGCATTAGTAGAAAAATATATCTAAGCCAGATACATAAATACAATGAAGATGGTTGCACAAAATAAATATATAAAAATTCGTAAATAAATGTTGAAACTACCGACACTTCAAAAAAAAATCAAATACGAAAACTGAATTGACCCATGAAATTAGAACCATTGTTGTGATGTGACTTTTATTTCATCATTCTTTTCCTCACCTTGTTCTTATTTAAATTCTTTTCGGACACTTTAAAAAAAATGAGTGCAAGCAAATAAGAGTAGCTACAGTCACACGTAGGCGAGGAAGACAGCGTTCAAACATTGCCACACGCGCGGGAAAGCAATTTAGACGGACGTTAGAAGAGCCATGTGTCGTGTAGCGAGTGAGCGCGTACAAGCCTTTCCCTTCCTCCTCATTATGACGTGCGCGGGGGCAGCTTTATTTCACTGTCACGTGGGAACTCATTTGTCGCGACGCACCACGGCTAACATTTTTTTTTTTCTTCCCCCGTCAGTTCATTACCACCTGAACAGAAATGAACAGTAATTTACTCCAACATTGGCCTGAAAAAAGAGTCATTTGTCTCTAAGTCAACGCAATGAACAATTTCCTTTCCAGCTGAGTCAGTCAGTCGCGCACAGCTGACTCAGGAAGGATGGGTTAACTTAGTCAGAGAGCCGGAAAATATTGAAACATCACCCCTGCACTTTTTTCCCTTCTCCCCCCACTGTTGTTATATTTTTTCCCTCACGTACGCTTGCCAATAGAGCGGCTAATTGGTGGGTTTCTTCGGCGGAGGGGAAAATACAAAGAGACTAATTGCGGTAATCTTATTTCTATACTTCGTTCCCGCGGCGGAGGATCGTCTATGGGCATTGAGGCTTCCGGGTGATGGTGGAGCGCGATGACAGGCAGACAGCGATGCGTGGAGGTCTAGGATAATGGCTCGTATTCTTAAAACACTTGGCTCTCTCACCACCGCTATTTTCCAGAGGCTGTAGTTGAAGACGGTCATGTTTTCAAGGATGGTTTGGGTTCGGTAATAGATTGGTAATATTTCTAGTTCATTATAAGGAGAAGCTGTCTTGAAAACCCGTCTAGTTGTCTCAGTGATCTTGAAAATTTGTTATGGTGAGAGAGTAACTGTTTAAGAATACGGGCTAAAGTGTTTGTGTTAATGAATTGATGGATTTATTCATTCTTAGCAACATTCCTTTTTTTTTTTGTTATTATTCCAATGCCTATTTGTTTAATCCTTCAATGGAAGAACTTTTTTCCCACAAACACTTGTATTTTTTAGACACGTGTTTTTGCACCAGTTTTGTATTATTGTGTAACCTTGCACTGCATATTCGTTGTTTTATATGTCGACGCCTATATTTATTTACTTATTTGTTCATATATTTTTTTGGTGTGTGTGTGTGTGTGTGTGTGTGTGTGTGTGTGTGTGTGTGTGTGTGTGTGTGTGTGTGTGTGTGTGTCCATGCAAACATTTCCATGCCTCAAATGTTCAGAAAGGACAACCCAAGCAGTGAAGTGGGGCAGGAATAGAATGGTGGTTGACAGACAAGTGGAGTATTTAGGGACACCATTCATTCTTTCGTGGAACAGAGAGTGAGGAATGCCGCTTTTCCTCACGGCACACATATCTCGTCCTTTACATAATAATTTCACGCATCCTTTAATCTCCACGTATGTATACCCTGTTAACTGCATCACGGAAACATTACTCATCACTTCATCATGTATTTCTCTATGTATTTAACTTACTAGTCGTCCTTTACCTCACCGCTTCACCACAAGTTTACCTACTATGATAACACGACCCGGCGCTGCATTGGATACAGCTGCCCTCGCTTTAATCAGCTGCTCCACGTCCAGTCCCGTCCTGTGCAAACGCAAAGGGACTGGAAGCAAGCGTATCTTTTTCTCCAAACACGCACGCAGCAGCAGCAGTAGCATTAGCCTCACGGTGACGCATTAGCTAACTTCACCACAGAATTCTCTTGACCACGTGTGTGTCTGTGTGTGTCTGTGTGTGTGTGTGTGTGTGTTATGACAGGGGATTCTTTGCAGGAGTCCGAGCAAACAGCAATGCATCCCAGCCCGCCCAGTCTCAGTTTACCTTTGGCAGAGGTTCGTGGGATCGATGAAAAGTAAATTATATCTCAGACTGAAGGGGAGGAACTGCGGCTTATATTGAGTGGGACGTCAGGTTGGTGGAAACAATGGGCGCTTCACGTGAATATTGCACCAGTTCTAGCGACTTCGCGGGGGAAGGATGAACGAGGAGGTTGGCTGAAGTGTACTGAGAAAGAGAATAAGGAAGGAAGGAAGGAAGGGGAAGAACAGTGGGTAAGCAAGACGTACAGAAGTAAAAGGGAATAGAGAGATGGGAAGAGAATTTAGTGCTCAAGGAATGAGGGGATAACAGGAGATACGAGTGAGAGAAGGATTGAAGGAACGAATAACAGACGTACTGAAAGAATTAATTATAACAGAAGCAAGAGATGGTAAGAAAAAAGAAGGAATGAAAGACGAAAGGAGAAAGTAAGTGAAGAAAGGAAGATAAGAAATATGTGTAGAAAGAGTTGAGAGAAGAAATTGGAAAATGTGAAAGGAAAAAATAAAGGAGCGGAGAAAGGAATGAGGGAATCAAGGAGCGAGGGAAGGAACAAATGAAGGAATGAAGGAAGTAGCGTGTGGCTGTTGACTTTCGGGCGAAGGGAAATATTGTTCTGGGCCCAAGAGTGACTCACTTTCTTCCTCTCCTCCTCTTCCTTTCTTTTCTGTCTCATTTTCTCTTGGGCCTCTTTTTCCCTCCACGCATTATTTGGCATTTCTCTATTTTTCTTTCCCTTTTTGCTTCTTTTCACTAACTTATATTTGTTTCATTTCTTTCGTGTGTATCTAATTATTTCCTCTTTTTCAATAGGACTCTCTCTCTCTCTCTCTCTCTCTCTCTCTCTCTCTCTCTCTCCCTCTCTCTCTCTCTCTCTCTCTCTCGCGCTCTCTCTCTCTCTCTCTCTCTCTCTCTCTCTCTCTCTCTCTCTCTCTCTCTCTCTCTCTCTCTCTGCCATAACTAACCTCTCCCCACACTACCACCACCACCACCACCGCTACCATCACCACTGCCTAAAAAGATCACCACAAAAGACTGATCCTCCCGCACGTTTCAATACGCACGCCTGGTTACTTTTAATGAGCACAATAAAGCGTCGCCACCTCGCACATTTCATAAGTATTGGCCGCCGCTTAATGGGCCGGTGTCGTGACAGCTCCAATGGATATCGCGGCCCGGGGTGCGAGGGTGTGTGACGCCTGCATTGTGCTCGCCTCCCCGTGAAGCTGAGCCGGCACATGCTACACTGCACCTGCCTATAACTATAAAATATGCCACACTGCTCCTGCTTCTGATACTGCTGCTGGGGGGGGGGGGGGGGGATAGAAGACTGACCTAATGTAACCTAATTTAACATGAAACTTTGCCTAACGTAACCTGATTTAACATAGAGAGTGAAAGTAATGAAACAAAACCTAACCTTTCATAACAAGAAACTTTGCTAACGTAACCTGATTTAACATGGAGAACGAATCACACTAAACGAAACCTAACCTAACCTTACATAATATGATCTTACCTAATTATACAATATGCCATACCGTTCTTGCTTCTGAGGGAGAGTAGAAGACTGACCTTTTGTAACCTAACTTATCATGGAGAACTAATCTAACCTAACCTAACCTAACCTAACCTAATTTATCATGGAGAACAAATCTAACCTAACCTAACCTAACCTAACCTAACCAAACTTACTTAACATAACTACGGTGACAGCTTCAGAAACTCAAGCGGTCAAAAAAAAAGTAAAAAGAAAAAAAATAAAACTGAAACTAGCTATTAATCTTCTGACCACCATACTCCTTTCTTGATGCCCATAAAAGCGTCTAATCACACCAAAACCTCAAGATGAAAAATGTCCCAATAATAAAGGGGTTAAACTGGAACGAAAAGTTTTAGGAGCACAAATACAATATAATATTTCTTCCCTACCCCGAGTCACCACATGATACGCGGGAGTCGAACCCTGTCCTTCATTTTCTCCTTTGTTGCATCACAGACAGACCGACGAGCCACTTACTTGCTTCCTCTTCTCTTATTTTTACTACTATGTCCCCTTTCCTCCTCCTCCTCCTCCTCCTCCTCCTCCTCCTCCTCCTCCTCCTCTCTCGCAAACCGATATATTATACCTGCAATTATCGGTTTTCCTCGCTAAGTACCTGTGTGTGTGTGTGTTTTCCTTTTTTCCTCTTTTTTTTTTTACCTCTTTATCTCTTAATGCTTCGTTTATTTGTCATTTTTGGACTTCTTTCCTATTTTAATTTTATTCGCTTTTTTTCAGTATGTGTGTGTGTGTGTGTGTGTGTGTGTGTGTGTGTGTGTGTGTGTGTATTTCTTCAGGCACCACTGTTGTTTTTCTTTGTAATATTTTCCCTTTGTCTTTATTTTTAGCAGACGCACTTGTATTTTTCCACGTTTTTACTTTTTTTTCTTGTATTTTCATCATGTTCTTTTCTTTTTATCATGTCTCGTTTTCTTTTTTTCTTTCCTTTTTCTTTTTTTGAACCTTTGTCATTTGAAGTTTTGGTGGTTTTCCTTATTTGCAGTTTTCTTGGCTGTTTTTTGCCTAGTTTATTATCAGTTACGTTTATTAATGTACCTTTTTTTTTATTTTGCGTTTCGTATAATTTATTTTTTATTTTCCGGGACGCTTCTTCTCAGTTGTGTAATCTAATAATACTCTTCATCATTCATCCATTCTTTGCTTCCTTTTTTCCTTCCTCTCCTTTCACTTCCTCCTCTTCCTTCCTCTCTCCCTTTTCCTGTTTACATCGCCTTCCTCCTCCCTTCCCTTACTAACTCTCTCCTTCCTCTCCCCCGCACCTCCCTTTCCTGTCTTTCTTCATTTCTTTCCTTCCCTGGTTCCCTGTTTCCTTCTTTTTTTCCTTCCGTTCTTTTCTTCATGCTTAATACTTCACCTCGTTCCTTTGCTCCCTTCTTTTTTTCATCCTTCTCTTTTCTTTCTTTCCTCCTGCTTGATATTCCTCCTTCCTCTTCTTTTGTGCTCCTTATTTCATTCCTTGCATCCTTCATTTCAGTTTCTCTCTCTCTCTCTCTCTCTCTCTCTCTCTCTCTCTCTCTCTCTCTCTCTCTCTCTCTCTCTCTCTCTCTCTCTCTCTCTCTCTCTCTTTCCTCCTCTCGTCTCTTTTCTTCTCGTTTCGTTTCATCTTTCTTTTTTTCAGCATAATTTTTTCCTCCTTCCTTTACTTCATTCTCCCTTCATAACTCGTATTTAATTTCCCTCTTGTCTTCTCATTTTC
>CM035214.1:4045984-4056975 GCA_020233015.1 Callinectes sapidus | reverse complement strand
GAGGAGGAGGAGGAGGAGGAGGAGAAAAAATATGACCAAAATAACAGTACAAGTATCGTAATGTTATTAACAGAAAGAATAGAAAGGAAAGGAATAGGAAACACATAAGAAACAGAAGTATTAGCAATAGTATTAGTGAATGTGGTAGTAGTAATGCGCATCAGGAGGAGTAAGGATAGGAAAAGCAGCAGCAGCAGTAGTAGGAGCAGCAGCAGCAGGAGGAGGAGCAGTCCGAGGCCCCGCCATACATCAGAGGCAGGGCGAGGAGAAGATACAGCGAGATAGCAGGAAGCCACCAGACTGAATTATGCTCGCGAAGAAGAGAATAGCTGAGTAATGATGTGGTTAAAGTGACGTTATCTGCCGCGGCGACTTATTGAAGAAGAGAGGAGAACGCAGAGGAGGAGGAGGAGGAGGTGGTGGTGGTGGTGGTGGTGGTGGTGGTGGTGGTGGTGTGGCACGGAGTAGGAGTGTAGAAAGAGGGTTTAAACGGATATTGTGAAGGACTACACTGTTGGAGGTAGGAGATGGAGTAGAGGGAAGGATGGAAGATGGAAGGCAGTGAGGGGAGGGAGAGGAGGAGGGAGGGAGGGAGGGGGGAGGGAGGTACAGATTCTGGCCGAGGAATTGCGATGGAAGGGAAAGAAAGAATTGAGTTCGATGGAGGAATACAGATGAAGTCGTGGCGAAGTACACGTCTTGAAAAGGATCCATCTTGGGGGTCAGGGGGAGAGAGAGAGAGAGAGAGAGAGAGAGAGAGAGAGAGAGAGAGAGAGAGAGAGAGAGAGAGAGAGAGAGAGAGAGAGAGAGAGAGAGAGAGAGAGAGATGAAAATTAATGGACAGGCAGATAAAGATATAGAAACAAAAACAGATAGACAGAAAAGCAGAGATAGTCTTCCAAATAGGCAGAAAAACAGATAGGAACACACACACACGAGAGAGAGAGAGAGAGAGAGAGAGAGAGAGTGAGACGCAAGACATGTGTAGCAAAGTCGAGGCGAGCAAAGAAAGGCAAGGCGGCGGGTCGACCTGCTCCGGGAAAGTTGGGCAAGAGCTGCTAACTTGGCCTGTGCTGCTGCGAACCTAACTTAGTTAACAGCCTGACACTGTGATGAAGGAAGAGCGCTGATTGCGTCCGGTGCAAGTTGGCGAGGTATATGGGATGGAGAATAATGGGCTGAATAGAAAGGGCACGTGTCTCTATGGTGGTGGTGGTGGTGGCTGTGGTGGTGAGTGAGTGAGTGAGTGATAGGCAGCCAGTAGGTCATGAGGTAGAGATTTGGTGATAGTTGGTCGTGGAAGGACTGTTAATGGGGTGTTTAGAGGGAGGTGAGGTGAGAGGTGTGTGTGTTGTGGGTGATGGTGATAGATTTCATGTTGTTGGCTATGCTGATGTTACTGTGGCTACTATTACTTATTTTGCAGAAGCATCACCAGCCGCTAAAATGATAATGATAATCAGTAATGTAACAATCACGTTTCATAATATACTAACATGTTTTGTAACCAGTGAAGTTTGCACCAGAAAATGCAACGTCTTTTCTTTCATTTATAAGATTGGTTGCCAAGAACGTTAAGAAAATAAGATAAAGAAGTGTAATAATCTCTCTAATTTATTGGAAGCGAAACTCCCAATATATCTAATGCCACGATAAGTCCCGGTGAGACAGACAAAGTTGTAAGAGGCAATGTAAAGAAAACCACAACTTCTCTGCCTTATCTAGTGGCATTTTTTCTTTCACCGGAACCCTGCGTGGCGCTCCCTCCCTGTCCAGCCTGTCACGGTTCTCGCTCGGCCACCACAGAGGGACACGCGCTGCCACTGACCAATGAAAAAAAAAAGAGGAATAGTAAAATAAAAGCCAGTCGTTATCGGCGGAGGTTTTGCGGTGATGTCCTGCCGCATGGCTTGGCGCAGACACTGGTGCATGTTGTCTGGGCGGCCCACGCAGGAGGGTCGCGAGGGGAGGCGGCCACGACACCGCTGCCTGGCCTGTGCTGCGGCTCCCCTATGCTGGCCGCTGTAAGGGAGTCACGGCCGGTATTGGTATATTGCCGTGCCTCTTGTCGGAGTACCTTTGCCGGGGAGTCACTGGGACGGGGAGGGCGGGAGGTATAGAATGAAGAGAGAGAGACAGTGGAGTTACAGGGAGGGAATTGTTTGGTTTTGTAGTGTGGAGGGGATCCCTGTCCCTCTTTGAATAGCAGATGTAAGGCACGTGTTTTTCAATGCTTTGTTCCCTCGGTAGGCTTAGCTTTAATGGTGAAGGACATAGAGGAATGGTCGGGTTGTCTTGAGTGTTCCTTCTCATTGATGATGCATAATCTTTAATGAACTCCCTAAAATCATGTGAAAAAACACTATAATCCAAAGTTGCTACGAATACAACCTTTTAAAAAGATATTGAAGTAACACTAAAGAATTCCTCAGAAACATGGACTACAGAGCTATGTGTTGAGAAAAGCAATACGTCTCATTCAGTAATCAGTAATCTCGCACACCTCTAGCATAATTTTCTTCAACTAAGGACTCGCTCTTGACAAGAAAAGAGAATCCAAGAAGATATCAAAACACATTAAGCATAACAAAATATTTATACGTAGAGTCTTAAGAAATACATCTGATTTTGCTACCCATGTCCTCCTCTTCCACCATTTCTTTCCGCTGGAGACTCGAACTCGACACAGGAAAAGAGAAACCAAAGAGAACCCAAAGAGAATCCAAAACAGTACGCAAGAGAAGTATTGCGTCTTTTCCAGGCAGACTATAGTTGCTGCTGCAGGGGACTCACGGCAGCCTGACAATCCGTGAATGCTGCCTCGCCCCGTGCTCTGGGAATCCATGAGCTGCCCTGCCGTGGTGGGGGCCGGGGAGAGGGAAGGCCCGGCGTCACGTACGTTTGTTGAGGAACCGCCGCCCGCCTCCCGGTTCGGTTCCGTGGCGTGTGTGAGCAGCGACATAGAGTGCAGACCAGGGGAGGGAAACCATTGGTGCTGGGGAAAGAAAGGAAGAGTCCAGTATCTGTTGGTGTGATGTTACTGATGGTTGTTGTGATTGTATCGGGGTTTTGCTACGAAATACACAATATAAAAGTAAAGGAAAAAATGTACTCGCTATTTTTGTAAGATGAGAGTATTTTTGTTTAGTTTTTATAAGAATAACAAGGGAAAGAAAATAGGATGTTGGTTGTCTTAATAGTGAGTGATATCAAATGTTACCATCCTCAATAGTTTCTAGGGGGAAATTACAAATAGTTATGGAAACTGTACTGCTTCTAATACTGATTCATGCGGAATTACATATAACTTAACCAAAATATGAATAAATAGATTACAAAAAGTAACATCACTAAATAACGTGAAGTAAGGAATGCGTATTTCAAGATATTTATGGTATTTTCACTGATAGATACAAAAAAAATACGAAAAGATACGAATGAAAAGTGAAGGAAACTACATTTACCATGATAAAAAAAAAGCTCTGAAGGAAGAAAGGCAGGAAGGATGAGAGAGAGAGGGAGAGAGAGAGAGAGAGAGAGAGAGAGAGAGAGAGAGAGAGAGAGAGAGAGAGAGAGAGAGAGAGAGAGAGAGAGAGAGAGAGAGAGAGAGAGAGAGAGAGAGAGAGAGAGGTAAGACTGAATACTAAGAAATTAAGAGAAGCCAGAATCACGTGAGTTGTAAAATCCACACAGAAGAAATTCCTCTCACAAAAGGACTAAAACATAGACAAAAGGAATACAATCAGGCACCTTAAGAGCGAGGCGTAGTGAAAATAGTGAAGAGAAAACGAGTTCCCAGGAAAAAAATAACATGAAAGAAAAAAAAAAAGGTGAAATTACAGAAAAAAACAGTAATTCTCTGCATTTTTGACTCAAGACGCATGACTTTTCTAATTGCTACTTTGACTTCAGTGTGTTTCTTCAAGTTGCGTTATTATAATGGCGCTGAGAGAGAGAGAGAGAGAGAGAGAGAGAGAGAGAGAGAGAGAGAGAGAGAGAGAGAGAGAGAGAGAGAGAGAGAGAGAGAGAAACACAGATAGACACCAAAAGACAAACAGATAGATAGATAAACAAGCACAGTCACGTTAATAAACACACAAACACACACACACACACACACACACGGCTGAGAAGACTGACGTACCAGCTTGAGACTTCCCTGGCGTGGCGTGGCGTGGCGTGCCGTGGCGTGAGTTGTGTGTTGTGTGTACCTTCCTTTAAAGATCCTTGGCTGGTGTGCTGGAGTGAGATTTGCGCCGCTTGTCATCATCAGGCAGGCGGCGGCGGCTGGGGCGGCACCTCCCGGCCCTCACGCTGCTGGGAGGCTGTGATAGGCGCGGCTGTTCATCTCCCGGGCTGTCCCTCCATCTGTGACTCTCTCCGTGTGTCCCTACGAGCTGTAGTAGTAGAGGGAGGAGGAGACAAGTAGTAGTGGTAGTAGTTGTAGGAGAAGGAGAATGCAAGAGGAAGAGGAGGAGGAGGAGGAGGAAGAGGAAGAGGAGGAGGAAGGTAGCATCAGTCAGCGTGTTCTCCTGCTGTTGAAGACATTTAAAGACGACTGACTGCTGCACCGGCCCACCTTAGCTTCCTGCCTTTCTCCTCCTCCTCCTCTTCTTCTTCCTCTTCCTCTTCCTCTTCTTCCTCCTCCTCCTTCTCTTCCTCCTCTGACTTGATTATTTTTACCTCCTCTCCAGAGATTCTTTTCAACTTAGATTCCATTCGCATTTCGTTTTTCATTCCTTTGTCATTTTACGTACGAGTATTTCTACAACTCACTCACCCAGATGATAAATAACATTGCGCACAGTGACGGTCGGTAAGTCATCTCTGGCGGAGTTAACATGCGAGGCAATGTCATTTCACAATCGTCACTGTTACTCTGCTCATTGATCACTCGCTTAGTGTTTCTCAGTTGGTAAGAAGACGGGATGCATTGGTGGCGCCCCCTTCCCCCATCACAGCCGCGCCTCCAAGCGTCGTGTCTGTCAGGGCGTTGTCAGACAATCGAACCCCGACTAACCGGATACCGATCAAGCCTCGACTCTCATCTCACCGGATCTAACGAGCTTCCCGGCGCTGCTTCACCCAGAATCAGCTGACAACCACACCACCATTTCGCCGCGCTAAGCCTGCCGCCCAAGTCTCCCCTGCAGTCTTACGTGTGAGGAGGGCCTTCGGTTCGCTGTCCTAAGTGGTTCAGTGTTTCAAAAGGAAGTATCCAGTGCCTTGAAGAAACGCCGCACTTGATCTCATAGTGTTATGCTCAGTGCTGGAGACGTATTATACTACATTACTTTTGCTCCTTTCAAGAAGGGAGCCATTTTTTCCCGTCTTTCTCTTTCTCTTTCTCTCTTTCTATTAAAGTAAACTTTACGGTGACGGAACTCCTTTAAGAGTTACAGCGGCGATACAGTGTTTTGTTTTGATCTTGGTGGCGGCAGTAACCTTGAAGGGCCGCCTCGCCCTTTGATCCTCACTTTGGTTAACTTTGTTAGGTCCTCCAGGGCATATCCGCTTCCCCTCCAGAATTCACCATGACCCTCTTGTATATTCGGAATTCCCCTCTCGACCGAACCCGCCGGCCGGATCCGTGGGCGACGCTTGGTCTTCCGTCTCGACCACCGCCTCCTTGCTTCCTTCCCTACTTCCCTCCTCCTTCACATCCTCCACACGTTACTGTTCCTTCCAAGTCCCTCCTGGTGCCTCCAAGCCTTTCTTCTTGCACTCTCTCCCCTCCTCTCCTCTCTCCCCTTCCCCCTCACCCAGTAGTCTTCTAAACGTAAGCTTCTCTCCCTCTTCTCTTCCCTCTCCCACTCCCTCTCTCCTTTCCCTTTGTTCTCATTGGCATCCCTTTTTTTATAATAACTTACTTCTTCAAACGTTATTTCTTTTAATGTTTCTTTTTAGTTCTCTCCATTCCTATCTCTCTTTTGTCATTATTTCTCTCATTTGTCTGTTCTCTTTTTTTGTTTGTCCTTTTAGCTGTTTTCTTCGTTTCCTTTATTTGTCATCTTTTATCTCTCCTTAGTAAGATTAGACATTTATTTACGGGACTCCTTGTGAAAAAATAGTGAACATGTTTTATACGGGTACTGTCATGTGTAGACCTCATGACCTTCCTCTCTCTCTCTCTCTCTCTCTCTCTCTCTCTCTCTCTCTCCAAACCGACCTAACCGTTTCCAGGAGGCACACTCTTGTCTTGCCTCTTGTCTGTCGATGCTTCACTTCTCCCGATAAATCTGTTTTCTTCTTCCCGTTCGTCGGCTTCTTCCATCCATCAGCCTCCTCCACCCCCTCCTCCCCCTCCTCCTCCTCTTCCTCCACCTCCACCTCCACCACGCAAAAGGCAACATGAAAGTGGAGAAAAAAATGTCGAGAGATCTAAGGAATCTTTGTCTCCAAGTCAACAGAAAGCCTCATTACTGCGGCAACGTTTCCTCTCTCATCTCGAAATATTTTGTGATCTGCTCCCCAAGACGTGTTCCGGGGTTGGGTCAGCGCGTGAGGGAGCAGCAGTGTGGAGACCTGGAGGCACTGAGGGGGGAAAAATGGTCCAGCCTGATCGAGAAAAGGGATTTTTTTATGTATAATTGGAGACTTTTTTTTTTGTCTTTAAGGCTGCTAGAGTTTTTTTTTCATTTATTTTTTCTGAGGTTGTTGTGTGTTTGGTTGAGTAACTTTTGTTTACGTCGGTCTTCATCATTGTTTACGTCGGTCTTCATCAAGGACAGTGCTAATGTTAATGTTTTTACAGCGTGGTCCAGAAGATTTATGTTGTATTTTGTGTTACTGAGTGTGTGTGTGTGTGTGTGTGTGTGTGTGTGTGTGTGTGTGTGTGTGTGTGTGTGTAAGTCATGTAAGGGGATAAGGTGGCCGAGGACAACTAAAAGAAAAAAAAAAACTAATTTGCCAGTCAGCCAAAGTGTAAAGATAAATGTCTTAAAACCTTCCTCTTAAATAAAGTCAGGTCATAAGAAGTTGGATATACAGAATCAAGTAGGAGAATTCCAGACTTTACCGGAAAAAGTAATTAATTATTGAGAGTATTGGTTAACCCTTGCATTAGAGAGTTAAACAGAATATTGGTGAGTGAAAGAAAAAAAAGCCTTTAAGTGTAACAATGTGTGTGTGTGTGTGTGTGTGTGTTTGTTTATATTAGTCATGGGTCTTATTCTTTTTCTTCTTCGTCATTTAACGCTCTTTTTGCTTTGGTTTACTCATTTTCTTTTATCTTTTTGTTTGTTTATTATTTTCTAATTTATTTTTCTCTTTTCCCTTGCTTTTTTCTTTGTCTTCGTCTTATTTAATTTTTGTCGTTCTTTCGTTAATTTCTCCTTTCCTTCTTATTCCTAATCTCCTTCGTTTAATTTTATTTTCCCCAATTAAGTATTTTGTTTACTTTTCTCCATTTCTTTCGTTTGGTTTCTCTTTTCCTGTACCCTTTGTCTTTACTCTTTTAATTTCTTTCCTTTGGCTCTCCTTTCCCTCTACCATTTCGTCATTCTTCGTTTTCTCCACCTCTTGCATTTACTTTCTTTGAATCTCACTCTTTTTACCGATTCTTTCATTTGATTTTCTCCTTCCCTCTACCTTTTGTCTTCCTTACTTTTCCTTTCTTCGTATGATTCCTACACTGCTCCACCTTTTGTTTATTTTGCTCTTTTATTTGATTCCCCCTTCGTGTACCTTCCATCCTTTCCTTTTCTCAATCTTCCCTCGTATTCTCTGCTATTTCTTCCCTCTTGAAATACCAAGCTTCTACAAAGGCTAGCTAGGACAAAGCAAGGCACGAGTGAGCACCGCCACCTGCATTACCACACTTTGGCACTGGAGGCACTACATCTCAGGTTGCCACGGATGCATATGTATAGCAGAGATGGTCTGGAGTCTTCATTATCATCAGCGGCGCCTCTAAGACAGACTGACAAACTTTCAAGTCATTCCTGTTCGGTGTTCTCTGATGTCTGTTCCTCTTGTGGATTTTTTCGTAACTCAATTCTCATATCTGTATAATGTAGGTATTGTCTTAAGTACGGTATTAATCTCCACTTAAACAAAGAACTTCAAAGCGGGAATTCATCTCTAAACAAGTGTGTGTTTTTGTGTATCTTCTTTTTATGATCTATTTTATCATCTTCCTAGTCTGTATTTTGGTCTCGTCTCCGTTTACTAAGTCTCAGCTAAAAAACACTTTCAAAATAGCAATTCATTTTACTCGAGTGTCTTTCCTGGTATGTGTTTTTTTTCTATGCTCTCTCTCTCTCTCTCTCTCTCTCTCTCTCTCTCTCTCTCTCTCTCTCTCTCTCTCTCTCTCTCTCTCTCTCTCTCTCTCTCGTCGTCTTCGGTATCTTAGTCTCGTCTCCACTAAATGTCTGCCTCACTCATTATCATCAGCACATTACCAGTCACCGCTAAAATATAGACCCTTAGTAGCAGAAACTCATCCCTATACAACTGTCTCTCCTAGTGTCTGTTCTTCTTATGGAACTCCTATGTCTTCTCCCTAATTTTTATCCTTATTTCATTTCTTTCGAGTTCGTTCTAAGGCTGGAAGTGAGAAATGCTTTTGCTCTCTCGTCACGACTGTTTTCAAAGGTCACAAAAATTATCAGTCAATATGTCAGGTGTTTTCCTCCCGTTAGTATAGAGTTATAAGGCCAACACACAGTAGAAAAGCCGTGTTACTTCAGCTGGACTAGAACCTTTTAAGAGTATTCGAGGTGCAGACTGGCGTGTTTCAGAATATACGAGTAGTCTGGTGTGTCTGGCCTGAGTTCGGTGTTTTTGTGTCCATCTTGGTTTCTCCTCCTCACCCTGACCTAAATCAACAGCTTTCCCAAGGGAGTGTCAGTCTTGCTTTTTTATTTTATCTAAGGAGGGGAAAGCCGGCCAAGGACAACAAAAATAATGAGGAAAAAACACTATCATTGCCAGTCCATTGAAAGGATAAAAAGAGTTAACAGAAAGTGTGTTGCTCTGTTTACGAGTCAAAAAGGAAGTAAACATCACCTCATTGTCACCTCAGCTAAGGTCAAATCAGGTAATGTTGAGACCTGTGATATATTTTGGTATCCCTTTTCTGACGATTTTTTTTTTTTTCTTTAATGAGTGTGAAAATAGGGAATGAGCTGGAAGTTTGACGTATTTTTGTCCAATTTTCTGTTAACGGATAGTCTCATTCATGCAAAAATGTGAACTGAAAATATGAATGATGATGATGATGATGATGATGATGATGATGATGATGATGATGATGGAGATAACCGATTTATTTGGAATTGCTGTGTTAAGAATGAGAATAACCTTCCTGGAAATTGATGTAGAAGTTTGGTATTTTAAGTATTGTATTCAGTGGTTAGTGATGGTGGTGGACGTTGGGATCAGTGCTGTGTGTGTGTGTGTGTGTGTGTGTGTGTGTGTGTGTGTGTGTGTGTGTACGTGCGCGCGGGTGCGTATGTATGTGATTTTCATGGTAGCAGATTATGGGATAAAGTTTTGTAATCAAACCAGGATACTTGTTTGTTTGTGTACATGTCTTGTTAATCTGTTTTGTGTGTGTGTGTGTGTGTGTGTGTGTGTGTGTGTGTGTGTGTGTGTGAGCAAGCGTGGGCTTTGATAAAAACCAAGCATTTTACTAACATGATTCTTTTCTTTTCGTTCCAGGTAAGCGTTTACTGAATGACGACCAGTATATGTGGCAACTTTCTCCAGACATTCCAAGCAAGTATTATGTGTGTGTGTGTGTGTGTTACATGGAAATTGTTCACTAATGGTGCGGATTTCTCAGACTGACAAATCATATGTGATGGATTTTGTCGGTGAGTCGCGACACATTCTTCATCTTCGCTGCTTTCACATATTGCAAGTGTTTCGTGAATACAAGTGTTGTGAATACCATCAGAGTTGACAGATATTCCTAACACAGCATGGAGGTGATTTGTTTTCCTTTTTTTCACCCCATGCAACAGGATTTCAGGCGAAGAGCAGCAAAACAACAATTAAAAAGAAATCAACCAAAGGGAACATAGTTTTCGGAAAAATTATCCAGAATTATGAGGGAAAGTGTAAAGATTTTCATATACTTGTGTGCGTGTGTGTGTGTGTGTGTGTGTGTGTGTGTGTGCGTGTGCGTGTGTGTGTGCGTGTGCGTCACTGTTTGCCTGGCCGTCTGGTAGTTGTCCGTGTCCTGTAGTGTCCGGAAGGCTGTGTGACGCCGTACATAGCGCGTCAGGATAAGCCATTTAGGATGCTGGCGAGGCGAGGTGGGGCCTGCATAGCATATGTCTCGTCTAGCCTCGCCTCACCTTCTTGTCTCTCTGTCCTTCCCTTCCTACCTGTTTTTGCACCTAAATTTCATCTTGCTTACCTGATACCTTCCCAGACTGCCTTACCTGCCTCCCTTCCCTCCCTTTCCTCCCTTTCCTACGCCTTCCCCTCCCTTCCTGCCATCTTGTTTCCTTCGCCTACCTTCCTGCCTATCTCTCGCATTTTTTTCTTCCTTTTCTTTTCTTTTTAGGTTCTGTCTAGTCGTGGTTTCTCGTTGTGTTTGTCTTCAGATTTTTTTTTCTTCGCCCCTGCAGGTTTGTCAATATTGTGTTATTTGTGTTGAGTCTTCTTGCTTTCCTGTTTTTTTTTTTTCTTTATTCTTGTGTCTATCTCTGCATTTCTTTCATTTCCTTCCTTCTTTCTTTTTTTTCCTTCCTTCCGCTTCTGTTCCTTCTATATCTGTTTTTATTTTTGTCTCCCTTCCCTTTCCTTCACATTCTTTGTTGTCAGTTCTTTCTCTCTCACTCTGTTTGGATTTCCTGGATTCCTTCTATTTTCTTTCTCCCTTCCTTCTATTTCCTCTTTCTCTCTTTTTTTTTCTTTGTATCTTGTCTTTCAGTTTTTATTATTTTAGACACTACCTCCTATTTTTATCACCGTTTTCTTCTATCAATTTTTTATGGTATTTTTTTTTAACATTTATAGTTTTCTCCATTTTTTTTATT
>CM035214.1:3957701-3968816 GCA_020233015.1 Callinectes sapidus | reverse complement strand
GAGAGAGAGAGAGAGAGAGAGAGAGAGAGATGAAGGATAATAAATGGGTGATGAAGGATGATAAATAAATGGTGAAGAATAATAAATGAGAGAGTAATAAAGGATAATTAATGAGAAAGAAAGAGAGAGAGAGGGATGAAGAATAACAAAGGAGTGATAAAGAATAATAAATGAAAAAGTAAAGGATAATAAATGAGAAGGAAAGAGGGATGAAGGATAATAAATAAGTGATAAAGAACAATAAATGAGAGAGGAATGAAGGATAATAAGTAAGAGAGAGGGATAAGTTAAGAGAAGTGATGGAGGATAACTGAAGAATAGTGTGAGTGGAGGAAGGAGAGAAGAGTGAGAGGGAAAATGGGAGCGAGATGGTGAGTGAGAGGAAAGGAAGAGGGGAGAGTGGCGGGCGGGTAAAGACCAGCCTGGAGGAGAAAGGAAAGCCACAGGGAAAGCAGAGGAGGAGGAGGAGGAGGAGGAGGAGGAGGAGGAGGAGGAGGAGGAGGAGGAGGAAGAGGAGGAGGAAGAGGCGAGGTCTGTAGTATCCTGTGTTGGGAATGGCTATACACTTGCCTTAATATTTAATCACAGCTGTGGATTACGAAGGAAAGTGAAGTCAGAGGGCACGGTGGACCTTCAGGAGTGAGGCGTCCTTGAGTCCTGTCTCTGAGGACGCCCCTGAGTCTTGCCGCGCGCCGCCCTTCCGTCCAGTTATCCTAAACACGCCACTTAGCATCAATTGTTCTAAGTGAAGAATCTCTCAGGTATAAACACGGAAGGAAGTGGCAGCCAACACGCGGCTCTCTAATAAACACGTCCAGGCGGCGGTGCACTAAGCCAGCTATCGGCCCCAGCGGAGACTCACTCGCAGCCTTATCATAAACACGGCGTTTTACATTAATTACCTCGACTTAAGTGAAAAATCTCCACGATAAAAACATACGAAAGAATTGCCGACACGCACGCACGCCGCTAATACACCCGTACGGACCGCAATACACGGCTGTTATACTATTCATGGTGTATTGCAACGCCGCTCCCAACAAAAAAACGCCTGTGTCACCGTGGTCGTTAATGCACAACGTTAATCCCTTTCACTGTTATTTGCTCCACCTTTCCTTAATAACTGATCACTCTTCGACATCTTTACTTGTTCCATAGTTACCTGAAATCTTTAAACTGGGTAGAAATTACAAAATATACTCTTTTTCATGAATTTTAATCTCACAGATGCTAATAAAGATATCATGCATTGCTATTGATGTTGTTACTTGTCTCGTATCAAAGTGAAAGAGTTCAAGAAAGAAGCACCACGGAAAAAATGTAAATATATACCTTAAATAGTTATCCATATAAATGTACACAATCTCAGTTTTAGAGACTATGTTCGCAAAATGTTCTTAATTCCTTTATTTTAATTATTAGTATCCAATTAATTACTTTCCTCTCTCTCTCTCTCTCTCTCTCTCTCTCTCTCTCTCTCTCTCTCTCTCTCTCTCTCTCTCTCTCTCTCTCTCTCTCTCTCTCTCTCTCTACTATCCCTATACATCCATAAAATCCATACATCATTCATCGCTTACTTTGTCTTCCCAAACACATTTCATATGCGTCCATACATTTCCATACATTCATTCTTTTTCCCTTATTTTCCTTCCACACTTCCTATACATCCATGCATCCATCCACTTTATTTAACCTCCCATACATCCATTCTCTTTCCCTTTTTTCCCCTTATTTTCGTGTTATTTGGGTTATTTCTGCACACTTCCAGTACATCTATTCATCCATCCACCTTCTTTAACCTCTTCAGCTCCACATCCCTCACCAGACACCCACTGTTCAGTAACCCCGCCCTTCTCCACCTTCCCCTTCTCCCTCCCCACCTCCCTCCCCACCTCCCAGCCTCTCCGTCCGCCTCTCTCTCGCAGCTTCCATAAGATATCACCAGAAACTTTCAGTCCAAGGGAGAAGGGGAAGCAGTCCTTACTTAAAGCCACGCAGAGACGAGAGTAGCTTGAAGGGCGGCCCCACTTAAACATCACCTGCTTTCGACTTAAATGGTGAGTTATTGACAAAAATACAGCGCGGCGAGCATTTACGCAACGCCGCTGGTTCCTTCGTCAAGACGTGTTTATTTCATGACGGCTTGTCGGCTGAGTACATAGCGGGGCATCGGTAGGTACATAGGGGGACGTGAGCCGAGGGAGGTCATGAACACGTGGGCTATACTCATACACACACGCACGCAAACGCACACGCACACACACACACACACACACACACACACACACACACACACACACACACACACACACAAGCGCGCCCGTTGATTAATGCAACAAATAAACAGATGGATAAATAGATAAATAGATAGATAGATAGATAGATAGATAGATAGATAGATAGATAGATAGAAACCACAATGAAATCTTAGCTTTACAAAAATACCCTGAAAATATGGTCCCTCACAAATGTTTCCTCTAGAATTTCAAAATGACACAAGTTTATAAACCCTAACACACATGTCTTATAAAACGCCTACAGTAAATCAAGCCATCTTTCACACACACAAATCCCATGAAATAATCCGGTAATGTATGGCAAATGGCACACTGCTGGTCTCTTTGAATATTTTGTACCAGGACAGAGCTGCCATTCTGTTTTCTTATTAACACATGAAGATCAGCATTGAAAGCGTTAACAGGAAACAGATACACAGACACACCAGAGAGACAGAAAAACAAGTAAACAAACAGACAAAACAGAGAAAACACGAACAAACACAGAATGCAGATGACAACAAAGCAGAACCAAAACAAAACTCACAAGAAAACAAAAGAGGACAAAAAAAATGAAATGTCTAAAACAAAAAATGAATAAGCAAAAGGCGGAAAATATTCGGTTAAAGAAGGAGGGGAAACTGAGAGGAAAACCTTGGGAGCGGGAGAGGAAAGGACGGCGGCAAGGAGAGAGAGAGGGAGGGAGGGAGGGAGGGAAGAGAGGGAAGAAGGAAGGGAGGGAGGGGAGACGGAAGAGAAGGAGGGGGGAGAAGGAAGGCAGGGAGAAAGGCAGGAAGGAGACGGTGGGAGGGAAGCAAGAAATATCGCTGGCCAAGATTACAACAAATAACCCACCTGCAGGGGAAACAATCTCCCTGGCAGGCGAGCAAGCGAGTGAGGCAGGCAAGGCAAGGCAAGGCAAGGCAAGGTAAGGTAAGACAAGGCAAGGTGAGATGAAGTGAGGTAGTGTAAGCCTCGAAGAAGAGAGTCGTGGTTAGGTTAGGTAAAATTAGGTTAGGTTAGGTTAGATCGAGTTAAGTCATGGTTGGGTTAAATTAAGTGAGATTGGATTAATTTAGGTTAGCTCAGGTTAGGTTAGTAGACTATATTATAAGGCGAAGTATAGTTACGTTAGGTTAGGTTAGGTTAGGTTAGATCGAGTTAAGTCATGGTTGGGTTAAATTAAGTGAGGTTGAATTAAAGTAGATTAGCTCAGGTTCGGTTAGCAAACTACATAAGGCGAAGTATAATCACGTTAGGGTAGTTTACAGTTAGTTACGTCAAATTATGCCACGTCAGTTCTGGTTAGACTAAAGTAGCTACGATTAGGTTAGGTGAGGTTAGATTAAGTGGGGTTAGAAAAAGATTAAATAAAAACTTCCATTCACTAACCAATAATCACAGCATTCCTGGTAAACACAAACACACAAACACACACACACACACACACACACACACACACACACACACAGCCCCCACCCCACCCCACCCTGAAAAAAAAAAATAGAATCAGCTCTCAGAATTAATATTATCAGGGGAAGGAATCGAAGCCAAAACACACGAGGCAAATAATTAACGCCAATAAAGGCAGGAGGGCAGGTAACTGTGGCCTTTAATCACCTGGAGGGGAGGCGAACCGGCGGGAGGGAGAGGGAGAGGATTAATGGAGAGAAATGGGTGACGGCAGGGACGGAAGGGGACAAGAATGGGAAGAGTGGAGCGGAGAGGGAGTGAGGCTGAGGGAGCGTGAGCATTAAGACAAGGACTAAACGACGCACAGGGAGAACATGGAACAAAACACTTAGTGAAGAAATATCGCCGTAACGCGCACAGACAGAGAGAGAGAGAGAGAGAGAGAGAGAGAGAGAGAGAGAGAGAGAGAGAGAGAGAGAGAGAGAGAGAGAGAGAGAGAGAGAGAGAGAGAGATGGATTTTGTTTCTCTGAATTGTTTGTTTATTGTTGTTATTGATGGTGGTGGTGGGAGTGGTGGTGTTACTAGTAGCTGTTGTAGTGAACGCATTAACCATAATTACAAAAAGGATACTATTATAAAAATACGATTCTGTTATTATTAAATCCTTACTTTCCGTATTTTGTTCTCCGCGTTATTATTATTATTATTATTATTATTATTATTATTATTATTATTATTATTATTATTATTATCATCATCACCATAGTCATTGTTGCAGTATAAGTCTTTCTTACAGCCAGCATAATTTTTTCCTACTTATTTTTTTTGTATGAAAGCATTGACAGTGTGTGTGTGTGTGTGTGTGTGTGTGTGTGTGTGTGTGCGTGTGTGTGTGTGTGTGTGTGTGTGTGTGTGTGTGTGTGTGTGTGTGTGTGTGTGTGTGTGTGTGTGTGTGTGTGCTTAAAGAATTATGAGGGAGAAGACAAAGAGTGCAGATACTGGAAAATAAACAAGAAAAAAGAGGAAGGAATAGAAAATAAAACAGGAGAGAAGGAGGCGTGGAAAGGAGAGGAGAAAGAGGAGGAGGAGGAGGAGTAAGAGAGAGAGAGAGAGAGAGAGAGAGAGAGAGAGAGAGAGAGAGAGAGAGAGAGAGAGAGAGAGAGAGAGAGAGAGAGAGAGAAAGGGGGTGGAGGAGGCGATGAAGGAGGCGAGGAACGTGCAGGGCGAGGCGTGTGTTAATGTTTCATGGCCACAAACAAGAGGTGAGTGAGGGAGAGCGCGCGTCCCAGGCGATGAGAGGCGGGTGGCGGCGGGAACAGGTGAGCACAGAGGGAGATTACACGAGGAGCAATTAGGCTAAGGTAAACTTGACGGGAACTTGGTGCGCTGAGTGTGAGTTAGTATTTGATGTAGAGGAGCATTTAACAGCCTGACGCACCGCCCCCTCATCCCTAGGCAGTGAAGGAAGGATAATTAAAGTACTCCTTGCATTCCACCACCAGCGCCTCCTTCACCGCCACCACCACCAACAACACCACCATTTCTGTGAGGTTAGAATCACAAAGCACTCTAATTACACTAAACGCTTTAAGCAAATCCATACGTGTGTTATAAAATGTTTGTTGGCTTTGTATCTCCTTTATTACCATCTCTACGTCCCGAAATCAACTGAGGCTTATCATTAAAAAAAACACTAATTAAACTACACACATAAACTGAACTTAAACAGGCATCTTATCGAATATTTATCAAAGTGTACCAACAACAAACCAGTTATTGAGGATTTTTTATTCATTTTCTTTGATCTCCTAAGCTTCACTCTGATAGCAGCATGTATGTACCACTAACATGAACCTTTAACATTTACATCAAAGAGTTCTCAGCATTAATAACCAGCACATCTGCCTCCCAAGATGCTGGAGCGGCGTAGGGAGGCGTGAAGAGCAAGTTAGCTAGGAGAAGGAGAATCGGATACCGTAGAGAGGGAGAGAAGAGAGGATTGAGTGAGAGGAAAGAGAGGGAATGGAAACGGAGTAAGGGACTGAGAAGACGGAGAGAAAGGAGCGGGGGAGTGATGCAGCGGCGTCGGCGGGAGAGGAGTGTGGAGAGGGAGGAGAGGGCCGAGTGGCAAGGCGTAGTGGAGTCCTAGTCAACGAGGCATCGAGCGGTCATCACTCTTCGTCAGGATCTGGTACGGGACGTTTCCATTTATTATTGTCGCCTCGCGCTTATGACGGCAATAATTCATGGACTAAATGGTGTCCTTGAGGATCTGGCTACCCTCTTGTCGTGTGTGTGTGTGTGTGTGTGTGTGTGTGTGTGTGTATGTGTGTGAGTGTGTACCACGCCGCCCCCAGAAGCAGTGCACCGGGCGGATCTGAACCTCCTATTCTTTTCCACTCCCCTGCCTCTGATACGCGAACATTTCAACACAATCATAACTTCCGTATTCTTCTGCCTCGCCCTCAGCCTTGCCTCACCCTGCCTCCTCCTCCCCCATCCCTCACCCTGCCTACCAGTCTTCCCCTCCCTCACCCTGCCTCTGTCTCCTCCCTTTCTCGTCCTCACCTGCCTCATTCTCTCCCCGCCCTCGTGCACCCTGCCTCTCTGTCTCTCCGTCCGCTTTCACCATGCCTTCCTCCTTCCTCGCCTGCCTTCATCCTGCCTCCCTCGCTCCCCACTCCCTCCTCCCCACCCTCCTCGCTGCAGCTGCTCGGGTCCGGCGTCTCCTGCGCCTCCTGTATCCAGGTCACGTTGCTAAAAATTATTAATTCCGACGTTGGTGTCGCGATAAGATTTCCCAACGTTTGTTGCATTTTTCAAAATTGCGTTACGTTGTTTTCACCCCAAATCTTTCGTGGATGGCTGCCGGTGTGCGGACACGACGCCGCAGATAAACACCAGCGACACCTCCCATGGGCGTGACATGGCCCTAGGTGTGTCTGAGGGGTGGAGAGAGAGAGAGAGAGAGAGAGAGAGAGAGAGAGAGAGAGAGAGAGAGAGAGAGAGAATCATCAAGGAATCTGTCACCTCAAGTAATAAAGCATCCAACAGACACCGGGGCAGCAGACGGTGTGGTGGTGCTGCTCCACCGGTCCCCGCCGAGCCACGTGTCGGCGCGGGATGCAGGATCCACGCGGCCCGGCAGGAGTACAGGTGGCGGAGGAGCAGCAGGAGCAGCGGCAGCGTGGGGGGGGAGGGGGACGGCATGGCAAGAGAGCGGGCGGGCGGGCGGGAAGGTTGGTTGGTCCCCGCGTGGGTGGTGTGGTGTATCACGCGTCACACACCTCCCACTCCGTGCCGCCATTAGGCTGCCGCCACCACCACCACCACCACCAGTTTAATGTTTTTGCCAATATCTCCCAGCAGCAGCTCGTGGGTGTCGGGCAGCCATCCAAATGCTAACCAAAGCCCCGACAGCCTTCCCTAACTCCATTGATCGAGGGATCGCGGATTTTTCAGGCCAAATATCGGGAAGGCGGTCCAGACAAGACTTTACTTCAGCCCAAAGTTAGCCAAGAGAGGCCATAAGACGTGATCGAGGCCGCGGGTCGCCATATTTCCCTAGTTCAGCTCCACGTTACACCGCTCCTCCCGCTCCTTTTGACCTCTGGAGGCTCGCTACCAGAACCAATGTGTCTACCCGCGCCATTCACCCTCACTCCACCCAACTCCGCCCACTGACTGTCTTCAGCCTCTTCCTCACCGCCGCAATGTTGCATATCTTGTTATCTTGTACCACTACTTTCATGGGAACTGCTCTTCTGATCTTGCTAAGTGCACGTTTCCCTCCTCCAGCGGCCCCGCTGTACAAATCTCTGCTTTCTTTCACCCCTATTCTGACTACCTCTTTAATGCAAGAGTTAACTAATATTCTTAATCATTCATCCCTTTCTCTGGTAAACATTGGAACTTCCTGCATGCTTCTTCTGCATTTTCTGCTTTTTAGGTTTCGAGACATTCATACACTAGTTTTGAGCACCTGTTTGGGAACCACCTCCTCAGTGGTTCCTTTTTTAATCCCATATTTTGTCGATCTTGGCCGGTTCCTCTTATATATAATATATAATATAATAATATATATATATATATATATAGATATATATATATATATATATATATATATATATATATATATACATCATTCCCATTTTTTCAAAAGGGTTTGGAAAAATGTTGACTAATTCATGGTTTCTTTTCATGAGTAAAGTGGAGGTAAAGCAGTCTGTGAATATTTGTGGCGCCACTGTTATTGTGAGGGCGTGCAGGGCTGAAGGCACTCAGGCTTTCTGTTAGAGAGTCACGGATGTCGCCCCGAGATTCTTGAGGTTCAAGGGTACGGCAGTTCGGGACTTTTCTTGCCCTAGAGCTGTCACCGTCACCGTTGTCTCCTGATATGTGGGCAAGACATGAAGGGAACAGCCACGCCCCCTCACCGCCGCCACTCCATGCACCTTCCCCTGCCGCTCCTCAACCTTTCCCACAATACCCTGCCACCTCCGCCACCACCCCTCACCCTCACCCTCGCCCCCTCCCCTCAGCCTCAGCCACAGCCTGCTGCTTGCCACTACAAACTGCTATGCCTCGCTTCCTCCACCAAGGATTTGACACATCCAATACCACCCCGTGTCGATACCACCGCCGCCGCCAACACAGCCGCCGCCATCGTGCATTTCCTTAACAGTGAGTGAGTGAGTGAGCGAGTAAGTAAAGGAGAGAGAGTGAGGGGGTGGGTGAGAGAATAAAGCATTTTTGGAAGTATTTACCTTAATTTGCTGATTGAGATCTAAAATTGATCATGTGCTTTTCTTGTGTTGAGCCAGGTTTGTGTGTGTGTGTGTGTGTGTGTGTGTGTGTGTGTGTGTGTGTGTGTGTGTGTGTGTGTGTGTGTGTGTGTGTGTGTGTGTGTGAATAGCAATACATGAGATCTTTATTAGTATTTGCGGGAAAGGAATATATATTTTCCAATTTCTATCCAGTTTAAAGATGCTAGATAATCATGGAACAAGTCGTGATGTTTCAGAGTGAAGAGTTGTTAAGGAGAGATGGAGCAAATAGCAGTAAAAGGGGCTAATTCTCCCGTATCCTTCACGCATCAACTGAAATTCATATCTTATTGCGTATTTTCATGTGGAAGATGAGGTAATGTAACGCACCGATTTATTCCCCACTAATCTTTTTTTCTTTTTTCTTTTTTTTGTCTAATTCACTTTTAAAACGAAACTGTAATGGAACTGACATGATAAATTTAAGTTGACAAAGAAAAAAATATGTGTAGATTTATATTCGAGTATTTGCACGGTGTTCACTTAAGGCGTGCGTGGATTTTCACCCGCTCTGACTGGGAGATCTGTTCTGTTATTGCCTTAATTCCCGCGCCGTCCATCCCAAAGAATCACATCGGTCAGCTGCCGCCGCGGGTTCGTGCATGTAAATAGCAACCCTCCTCAGGACTTCCTCTCCCTAATCGAGGCTTTGATCTGTCCTGCCTCCTGCGAATAAATCCAACTTAAGCCGCATTATTCCGACACACAAACCCTCCCTACAGAAGCCTCCGGTGGTCAGCTCAGGTCAGGTCAGGTCAGATCACAGCTACGTCGCTCTTTCACTCTTACAAACCCAAAGAATACGAAAATCAGGAATGTCTAAGATGACTTGGCTAGGAAAGTCTCTGAGTCGCACCTAACACAAGCAAGGGTGAAGTGGCGTCTTGGTCTGCCAGCGTCGCCCTCTGCTGTCCGCCCCCTGAGAAGCTTCCATAGGACACTTGCCGCCGTCTCCCACTGGACTTAGATTTCCTTTTTCCTCCCTCACACATATGACTCCATTTCAAGTGAGAAGAGAGTTACGTAGCCGCTCACTCGCCTCTCAGCAATGTGTCGCCGTCCTACGTCAAAAAAAAAACATTTGTCCCTGTCTTTCAGCTAACTCTTGTGAAGTTTAAGAGGACTGGCAAATTAGTGGGCTATTTATTCATTTTTTACCCATGACCAACTTTACTCTCTTACATAAAAGACTGATGTTAATTTAGCAATAACAAATAAAAAAAAAAAAAGAATCGTGCGAAAAAAACATTTAGCAAAGGATATCCCTGGTAATCACTCCGACAAAATACTCCTTATTAACAAAATTAACGTAACACGGAAGTAAATGAGGAGTCATTCTATTTCTCAGAGTTAATGAAAAGCTGCTAAGAACTTCTACAACAGCTGAAATAGGCGTTTAAAACTATGCAAAACAAAAATGAAAAGATCATAGCACATAACGAGAGTTTCATGAGGGAGAAGGAGGAAGAGGAAGAGAAGAAGAAGAGGGAAGAACAAGAACGATAAGACAGCCAAACAGACAGCAGATACAGCACTAAAAAAGATCATAGCACATAACAAAAGTTTCAAAAGGCAGAAGGAGGAAAAAGAAGAGAAGAGGATGAAGAGGAGAGAACAAGAACAATAAGAGACAGACAGACAGGAGATACAACACAAAAAAAAAATCATACCATATAACAAAAGTTTCAAGAAGGAGAAGGAGGAAGAAGAGGGAAGAACAAGAACAATAAGACAGACAGACATAAAGAAAGAAAAAAAAAAAAGAAAGAAAGAAAGAAAGAAAGAAAGAAAGAAAGAAAAAAGAAAGAAAGAAAGACACAGGACACACAATAACAAGCGACACGAACAAATTAACCCACAAGACACACGTACAGACAGACAGACAGACGGACGGACGGACGAACAGAGAAAGAGACGAGTGAGTGAGTGACACGGGGGAACCTTTTCACTGGTACACTCTACGAGGCCATGCATTATAGTGAGCAATAACCGTAAACTCTCCGTCACTTTGTTCCCAGCCAGAGAGAGAGATCGCCCAAGGATTTCCTGAGCTGGACGTCCGTAATTGCATCGTTCCTCACCCAGTCACCAGTCTTCGGCACGGCTCCTACATTTACTGCACCGATTTAGGCCCCAATGAACACGGCTAAAGATACCCTTCACCCCGCCCCATCCATCTCCGTCCACTGGGAATTGGGAATCACCCGCTGACTCCATACACCATCCGGACACACGCAAATATCAAGGGAACATTTTTCGCAGCATCTCACGCGGCAGTTCACGGAAGAATAAAGTGGAGCAGGATTGTGGGAGAGCTACGATTGTGTTCTTAAAAATTGTGGAGAAAGTGCTGTTTTTTAAAGGCCACAAACATGATCAGACAGGTTTTTCATAGTTTCTTTTCCTTTTATTTTGTTTTGTTTTTTCTCCAAAGATGATGGTGATTTTTTTTTATTAAGGTGCTTGAATAATAATAATAATAATAATAATAATAATAATAATAATAATAATAATATAATAATAATAATAATAATAATAATAATAATAATAATAATAATAATAAATATATAATAATAATAACATTAATAATAATAATAAG
>CM035214.1:3945433-3956617 GCA_020233015.1 Callinectes sapidus | reverse complement strand
AATGATAATAATACCACCACCACCACCACCACCACCACCACCAACAACAACAACAACAACAAAGCTTGGGGAGGGAGGGGGGAGAGAGGGAGGGGCGCATCGCAGCTAGAAGGATGGAGGGAAAGAGGAAGGGAGGGAGGGAGGTAGGGAAGGAGGGATGTAGGGAGGGAGGGATAGAGTGAAGGAAGGAGGGAGGGAGGGAGGAAGGGAGGGAGGGAGGGAGGGAGGGAGGGAGGGAGGGAGGGAGGGAGGGAGGCTCAGGTTTAAACTCGCTATGGCTCCGGACGGCAAGGAAGGGAATAAGTTCTAAGTGTTGGCTCGGGAGATCGATATAGCAAAGTAGGTGGAAAGGTCTCTCATTACTGAGGAGAAAAGGGGAGCACGAGGAGGCCCAGGCGGCGGGGAGATTGGGCAGGAATTGAAAAAGGGAGGAAAGTAGAGGGAGGAAAAATGTGAGATTAAAAGACACAAGAGGTAAAGGGGAAAAAAGAATGGTATGGAAATAAAACGTGGTTAGTTTATTAGAGCGCGAGACAATAAGAAGCAAAGATAGAAAGAAAATAAAGAAAACTAAGGTATGAGAGTTGAAAAGGAGTAACTTTGAGATGAAGAGCATAAGACGTGAATGAAAGAAGCGATGTATACAGATAATTTATGAAAGATTGGTGTAGAAATAAGATGTGATGTTTCATTTGGAGAGAAAATAAAGATAAGAAATTAAAAGAAACGCGAGTGGGAAGGCGATAAGACAAGATCAGTTATAAAAGAATGGTTTACAGATAAAGCGTTGATATGATATTTGAAGAAAAATATTAAGATGAGAGATTATCTTAAAGAGAAAATAAAAGAATCTACTTATACATTTTAAACGTAGATTTTAAAAAGTATGTTACGAACTTAGGAGATTACAAGGAGAAGTAAGTAATATGAAAAGAAACAATGAATATAAAACAAAAAGACGTACATAAAATATCAAAGCGCTTTTTCTTATCGGAAATTCGACACTGCTCTAAAATAAAATACATAAATGTCTGTTAAAATTACTCTAGTTTTCTAATAAGTATGCTTTTTTATGATTCTATTAACAATTTTACAAGATTCCTTCATTAATAGCTGACGAAACACTATAGAGAACTAAGCTGATCATCTGTGTAACCTTTGTAAACAATCACGGTGAGACAGCACAGCGTTTCTAAACACGAGACACGAGACACAAAATACTCTACGCTCACTCCATGAACATTTTAACTTACTTGGAAAAATAGAAGAAAATAGGAAAGAAATTATATGTAGGGCCACGAAATCTGGAGGTAATAGAGAGGAGACCAGGAAAGGAAGCCACATGCGTCATTAGGAAAGATTTACCTCTCATTATAGAAACAAAGGAACGATTCAGGTGAAGTTATTACGCTGGAGTCGACAGGAGCTCAAAGACACAAAGCAAATTGACGTGTAAGCACAGGCAGACGGGCACACTAGATAGACAGACAAACAGACAGACAGACAAACAGACACATAGATAGACACGGACCTGGCCAGACACACAGATACACAGATAGACAGACTTTTCTTGTGTTTTATCTTCTATTTTTCTTTTTTCTCTCCTTTTTTTCCTTTTTTTCCTTCTTTTTTCTTTTTTTTTTACAAGGAGTGGCATATTAACGAGCTGTTTTACTCTTTTTTCTTTCTATGCTCTTGCTCTGTCTCCTTCACGTATATAAAAGATAGACAGACAGACAGACACACAGACAGACAGACAGACAACCAGACAGGAAGACATATAGACAAACAGACGAACACATACCAAGCCAGCCAGGAAGTAAAACACACACACACACACACACACACACACACACACACACACACACACACACAGAACCAGACATACATAGATACATACAAACAGACAGACACAGACAGACAGTACACTTAAATAAAGCTCATCAGACATTTAAATCAGTGAAATAAGATTGAGATCCAACACCACACATCATTCCTTACAATTACACTTCAGTACACCTGCTTCAGTGCTTATGAATACTCCTTCAACAAAATATAAAGACATAAACATTTACCAGGTTAATAATTTCCAATCTTTCCAGATCAGTTTTTATTAACCTCCTACCTGTCGTATACATCACAAATAACACCACTTCTTCTCCTATTCCTTCATATTGCTTACACTATCTTCGCTTCAACACACCTCAGACTTATTCTTCCCTTGCTTTCCGCTCTTTCTTTCCTCTCTTTCTCTTCTCCCGTCATCTATTCCTTCCCCACTCTTCTTCCTTCTCACACTATCTTCACTTCAGCGCACCTCACACCTATTCCTTCCTTCCTTATAGTCATTCCTGTCGTCTATCACTCCTCACCTTTATCCCTCCTTATACTGTCTACACAATTACACTCTCCTCTCTCGCTGTCTGATCCTCCTTCCCTCATCTTTCCTCATTCCTCCTCCTCTCCATGTTACTTATACAAACTTTTCTCATCCATGCTTTCCCCTTGCCTCTCTTTACCTCTTCCTCATCTACAATAATTTCCCTACAGCCTACTTCACCTCTATCCTTCTTTCTCTTCTTCCTCTATATTTCTCTCATTTCTCCCACGTAATCTTCATTCACTTACCCACCCACTCATGCGATTTCCTCTCCCTCTCCCTCTCCCTCTCTCTCTCTCTCTCTCTCTCTCTCTCTCTCTCTCTCTCTCTCTCTCTCTCCCAAAGCGATGATCCTTCCCAGACCAAACGAGGCACACACTTAAGCTACGTCCAGAAATTTACACAGTGCAAGGATATTATTGTTTACTTCGCCCACTTCAGTACCACAGCGCCAGGTTCATTCTATTCCACATATGTATTTGTTGTTTTTTTTAGTGGAGAGGTTAAAGGTCATCTGTAGTTATTCATCTGCTGGTTTTTATATACTTGTTTGTTTCATTATTGTTGTATGAGGGGATGGATTGAAGACTAAAGCATAAAAGAGTGATATTCTATTCCTAACCCCTTCAGTACAGTGACGTATTTTCATATTCATTGTGTTTACTATTGGGTGATTTTATTCAGCTTCAGAAACTTATGTGGGGGATTAGAACAGTAAAGATTCTGGTCATTAATCCTCTGAACCCCATAAAACCTTACTAATGTCAATAAAATCGCCTCATAATACACAAAACTCAAGGTGAAAAGCTGTCCCAGTACTGAAGGGGTTAAATAGCATCCTTTGTCTCATTAACTGTAACGATATGTTAACTTGATGCATTCTGACTGACAAATGATGACTGTAAGAGGTTCCAACTTCACTGAAAATATTGATAGAAGACGGACGCTCTGATCATAAAGAAAAATAACTCATTCACTATAATCATGCTTATTTAATGTATTTTGAAAGTACCGCATGTGTTATAAAGCTCCCCCCTCCTCTCTCTCTCTCTCTCTCTCTCTCTCTCTCTCTCTCTCTCTCTCTCTCTCCTCCTAGTAGTGGTGGTGGTGGTGGTGTTGGTGTCGCCTGGTGAGCGGCGCGGGTTTGCTGGTGTACAAAACGCGTTGCTGAGTTATGTAATTGGCTTGCTGAATTACAGCGGATAACAAATCTCTCCGTGAAGTGCATAACAAATTGCTGCGTTATGAATGGATGAGGGTTGTACGTGTGTGTGTGTGTGTGTGTGTGTGTGCGTGTGTGTGTTGGAAGACTTGCTGTGTGGGGGGAGGAGTGAGGCTGGGAGTGAGTGTGTATGGAGAGAGAGAGAGAGAGAGAGAGAGAGAGAGAGAGAGAGAGAGAGAGAGAGAGAGAGAGAGAGAGAGAGAGAGAGAGAGAGAGAGAGAAGGGTGGCAGAAAAAAAATACTACTATACTACTATTACAACTATTACTACTATTACTACTACCACCACCACCACCACTAGTACAACAAAAACAATAGAAGAGGGACTGGCTGGGTGGCTGGCTGTCTGTCACGTTACATTTACAAGAACGGAGCGGCGACACACACACACACACACACACACACGAGGCGAGCCGGGCCGCAGTAGCAGTGAAGTAGTACCGCAGTGAAAATTACGCTCGAAATGAAAAGTTACCCGCCATAAAGAGACACAGAAAGAAAAAAAACACACACCCCACATCTCGAGAAGAGGGGAAATAAACAAGGCCCACCGCACCATTCATTTCCAGACATCAGCGGGACTCGCCTGACCTACGACGTCACAAAATTCATTCTGGCTGAGACGGAGAGCCTATTGCTGTGTTCCATTGCGCCGGGCTGGGTTGTCGCCTCCAGTTATACGGTGCTGTTCTGCTGTGACGCCACACTTATTCGCATGTGTGAGACCGATCGGGGAGGGAAGTAGGCTGGGAAGAGGAGAGGGGATGAAGAAGGGACAGAGAGAGAAAGGGGGTGGGGGGGGTATTATTCCATCATTCATCAGACCTCCATACCTCCTGATCGTCCCTGCCGCTTACAAGTACCAGTAACAAGTAACAAGTCAGTATACAGTCACAATACACACAAACTTTCACTTTCGATATTCCTTTACACACAAAACATAAATGATACGAAAATACATGAACTATAATGATAAATGTCAACCCCTTCAGTACTGGGAGACACATTAACCGCGAATTTATTGACGATTTTATTGACATTTGGAAGAGTCTATGGAGGTCAGAAGATTAATAGCCAGAGTCTGTACTATTTCAATCCCCGACATGAGTTTCTGAAGCTGTGTAAAATCGTCAAATAATACGCAAATCAAATATTAAAAATATATCCAAGTACTGAAGGGGTTGAAACGTATTAATACCTCAGCACTAACATACCTATTGATAGTATAATTTTTAGAGAACTAACCATTATTTATTTTAGTGAATGAAATTAAAATCTAACTAAAAAGTACTGAAATATTTATACTCCTTAATAATGAATTCCCTTCTAGACCGTGGCGACAATATATACAGAATTAAAAGCCAGGATGTGTACAGAGGAGCAATGTTAGATAAAGCCTTTACTATTTGTTGGGTTGGCAGCTTCATTCGTTACGGTGCACGTCTAACAGCTTCCCCAACACCGGACAACTTATCAGGGGAAGATAAGAATAAAACAGGATACGCATTAAAAAGAAAGATAAAACATTCCCTCAATAAAAAAACATACTTATCATTACTACAGTGACATGTTGTACGGTTCACATTTAACGCATCGATGAAAAAGCACGAAAGAACTATGAACACACACACACACACACACACACACACACACACACACACACACACACACACTCAAAAGTAAATCAGAGATGCAGGCAGAAGCAATACGGTGGGGGCTATAAAAACGGAGTCCTGGAGAGCCTGTATCGGAAAGGCATCTTGCACCCAACACAGCACAGCACAGCCTAGCCTAGCCTAGCCTCGCCTCGCCTCGCCTCTCCTCCCTTTCCCTGGCTGGCGCTGCGTGTATCCAGACCATACCACCTTTCCTTGGCTTAGGGACGACCTGGGTTTCACTTGGCTTGATTAAATTGGTCTGGCTTGATTGCTTTGATTGGTTTAGCTTAATCTAACCCAGTTTAGCTTAATTGGGTTTGGGTGTATTAAGGTGAGGTACGTTTTACAGCGGCTGGTTTACCTGCTGTGTGTAAATTAAAGGTGTGCACTTCCTTCAGGTGTATGAGTTGTGCTTGTGGTTTCCTTATGCTAAGAGAACTTTTTTTACTACTTTTTTCTTAGTTTTTTTTGTTTTTCAGTCATAAAATAGAAAAAGAGAAAGAAGGTTGGACAAGTTTATGGATAAGGATGATAGATGGAAATAGGCAGAGGTGTTCACATAGGGATTGCCACGAATAGGTCTAGCGGCCTCTTGCAGCTTCACTCATTTTTTTTTTCATTTCAAGTACACATTCGCACACACACACGCACACACACACACACTCAACTTATACACACATACACCATACACACATAAACACGAATTCACACAGAAACACACATACACATACACCATACACCATACAAAAACATATACTCACATAATCACACTCCAATAAGCAAACAAACAAAATATAACTTAATCTTGGAAATGGAAATGGTTTACCGAAATTCACCCTCACTTAAATAGTGTGTGTGTGTGTGTGTGTGTGTGTGTGTGTGTCGGTGTGTAAGCCCCGGCGCAAGTCGTAAAATATAGCTGGTGAGTATTGAGGGTCTGTCTGGGTTGGAAATAGTTCCCGGCAGAGGCCAGGACGCGGCACTGCAATAGCGAGAGTCGTTTGGCGAATTCACGACACAGTTTGCGGGAATTAACCGGTCTGATTATTGTCTTGTGAATGGCGTGCGAGAAACGACATGCGACCTTCATTTGACCATAGTAACCTTTCTATTCTTTTTTTAGTTCTTTTTGGTTTTCTTATTCATTTGACATAAACACACTAATATAGATGGACACGCGCGCCAGTATGCAAACAGACAGCCACCCACCCACAGAGAGAGAGAGAGAGAGAGAGAGAGAGAGAGAGAGAGAGAGAGAGAGAGAGAGAGAGAGAGAGAGAGAGAGAGAGAGAGAGAGAGACGAAGAGGGTAACACAAACTCAAAATGAATTCCTTTTCAATATATATATAAGAAATGCAAAAAAAAAAGTGGAAATGTTAAAGTTGTATAAATTATGCATTTAGCTCCGTCCCTTAAATTACGTGGGTCTCCGGCCTGAAGAAAGAAAAAAAGAGTCCCGTTATTGAGGTAATGATGGTGCGGTAATGAGCTCAAACAGAAAGAGCGGCAGCAGTAACCCGCCCTGAGTAGAGGGTGATAAGGGAGCCAGGAGTGCCAGGAGTGCCAGGAGTGTCAGGAGTGCCAAGGGCCTATGCTCCGCCAGACACTGTGAGGACAACCACTTACAAAAACAAAAGAGTGACAGCGTCGTTATGGCCCATTGTCCCCACCCGGCCGCGGGAAAATTGTCCCATCCACCGAGGAAAATTGTGTCCCACTGACTATATCATAAATCGTGCCAAAGGCTTATTATATAAATTGCGCGGCGTGAGAATACTTCCCTAGCAACACTTCCTTGAGTGAGCGGGAGGAGTCTTTGTCACTAGTTCATGCAGAGGAAAGATATCAAGGCATCACCGAGAGTCTGGGGGAAAATTAAACTTTCGGCTGTGGAGGCAACGGGGGAAGGAAGGAGAGAGGGAGAGGGGAGTGTTAGAGGAGGAAGAAGTAAGAGGAGGAGGAGGAGAAGGAGGAGGAGGAGAGATAGTGGGTAGGGAGGCGGAGGCTCGTGATAGCACAACTCAGCAAACAAGATTACCAGTCATTCCCTTACGAACGTTTAGCAAAACTTGGATAACCAGATGATTCAATTCTTTTAAGAGCGTCGCCTGGGGAGCTTCACCTTTCCCAAAAACACCCGAGTCCTTGAGAAAAGAAAACACCAGACAGGGAGACCAGCGCAAGTAGGCCAAAGAACAGCCCTACTTGGGAGTCAGAGGAATGGCCGGGCAATATAAGCAGCACGGAGCGGAAGAAGCCTCCCCTTTCTGGCCAATAGGAGGGATAACAGCGTACGGTGATGAGGGCAGCGGCCGGCGCGTCCCACACCCCGCTGCTATGGCCACCATCACCCACACTCGTTATGGGGTGCCGCCAACACTCCGTCGAATCCTTAAGTGGCCGCACACAAGGGAAGGCGGCGCTCCCCCCCCCCCCCTACTGCCACCAGCCGTCCCGCACTAAGTCCCTACAGCCTCTCACACTTCGCTCGTCACTCCTGTTCGTCAGCTCTTTTTTAATACAATGTTGGGTTTCCACGGGAATTTATGGGCTAAAGGAGACCACCTAATGGAGATCTGTCTGAATGCCTACCCCACTCGATAACCGTAACCCAGAGTGGATGCCCAATTTTCCTCTCGGACTATGGCCACGATTCGAACCCATGCGCTCGGGGATTTCAAGGCCCCTCAAGGCACGTGGTTCTACTGTACCACGGCGTATATTTGGATTGCGTTACTTCCTCCGTCAGCGTGAAGGCACACGCATCCTACTAGAGAATCATATTTAGGAGAATCTTCGCTGTTTTATTTTGTTCCGAGAAGTTTTGATGGTCAATTTCCAGTTTCATTCCGCCAACGAATTTCTGATGTGACGTATGTTTTCTGGTGAGAAATGTAGTGAATCGATTCATGATATATATATATATATATATATATTATAGTTATATATATATATATATATATATATATATATATATATATATATCATTTCCGTCACAAATGTATTACTATGGGACTTGTTTTGATATGTTTTATTTCTGTTATCCTTTTTAGTAGTTTCTATTCATTAACTTTATATTATTCTATCCCAATTTAGTTTCTTTCATTCATTTTTATTCATATTTGTATTCATCCACTTATTTTTGTCACAAACCATCTTCTTCACTGACACAAACAAGAATTTAATTTGTCATTTGCTATTTGTTTCCTGTAAGGCTTTGAGTGTGTGCACTGTACACGGCAAATTATCATTTAATGACGCCCGACACCACTGGAACAAGCAGCGAGCTAAGGAGGAGGGATTGGCGATGACGAAGGCTCGGCCATGCGGGACGGTTCCTGCTACACAAAAATTCAACATTGATTTCTCGCAAAATAAAACGAAACACAGTATATTCGCATAGAGAAATTTTTTGCTTTGAATTATGTAGACTATCAGATCCCAAAATATGTACCTTAACGCACCGGTTATCCCTGTATCGTTAGCATTGTGAATAAGGAGCATCTCGCGCAGAGTAAAAATAATCATGTAAGTGGTGGCAGGGAGTACTGGAAGGCTGGAGTGGAGGCAGAGCGGGCACTCCCTCCCCTCATCCATGGGGGGGCAAGGCCAAGGACACCGGCACATTCCCCTTACCTGAAGAGACTCCGTTCCTTCCTTAGACACGTTGAGGGAGCATTATTGAATTAATTGACTTGCTCGAGAAAGTTAAGGCAGCGCCCCTACAAAGTTTGCCGGTCTGGCCTTGGCTCCGAGTCACGGTGGCTGCAACACAACCCGGGGAGACAAGCTCGGTACCACCGCCTGCCGGGACACCTTCACTCCCTCACGTGCTTTACCTCCTCCTTTTCCAACTGCAGCATCTCACCAGTACTCTTCCCTTCCCCGTCCATCACTGCAGTCCCTTGCCGCTGCCTACCAACTTAGATGCCAAACATGCATCCTTTGTAAATCTATATGCATTTCTCCAGTTTTTTTTCGCTCTCTCTCTCATCCGTCTTTCTTTTGGCATTAAGTAGCGTGCATTATTACGTGTGTGTGTGTGTGTGTGTGTGTGTGTGTGTGTGTGTGTGTGTGTGTGTGTGTGTGTGTGTCTGTCTGTCTGTCTGTCTGTCTGTCTGTCTGTCTGTCTGTCTGTCTGTCTGTGTGTACGGTACGATACATACGCTAATCCGATCTAAATTAAATTTCAAAAATAACAATTGCTATGACAAGTTATTCCAATATGCAATGCCGCCACTCTTTGGAAGCAGACAGTGTGGTGGGCGGCAAGAACGCCCTAACACTGCCCTGGATCAACATGACACACAGCACACAACACCCTGAGGCGGGCTTCGGAGGTGCATCCAACACAGATAGCGCAGACGGACCCTCATCACAGCGGAACACCACAGATCACACACGTCATTCGCCTCTGTCAATAGCGTGGACCGTGAGCGATCTGTGCAGGGGACGCGGTGGTGGCGGAGCAAAGCAAGCACTCATGCACAGTAACATGTCTGACCACCAACTCCTTCCATCACCGACTCATTCGTACAACATAACCTAACCCATGTAGAGTTCTAATATAAGTACCTATCGCTGTTTTTTTAATAACTCTATTGATCTTGTTTTTGTTGACCTTGGCCAGTTTCCCCTTATTACTTTAAAAAACAAGTACATATGCCTCTCCATATCTATGCAAAAGGTTACTTAATATTAATACCGAAGCCTTCCTTGCGTTACGTTCGTGCACATACACACAGAACTAATACAAGCGCGCGTCTCCATCTGTATATACTACACTTGCAGAAGCTCCTTTAACATTGTGGATGGCATGGAATGTTTACGGGCACAGTCGTTGTGCGAGTCGAAACACACATTTCCGCGCAGAACAATACATGTATTTTAATGTATGTGCTACACTTGCATTCATTACTGGCGGGCTGAAGGGTGTACTGGGTTGGCCTGCGCTGACTGGAGGAGCGAGGCCTGCTCAGCGTCTGGATTAAGATTCAAACATACGCTCTTTCTCAATACATCCATTAGGCCACCAAATCATATATAAATGTAAAGGAAATTGAGATTGCTCTTTTCATCACTGTTTCCGTACCTTTTTTCTTTTCACTTCGGACATGATACGAAGACTCAGAGAGAAAAGGGAGGGCGTTGCCATAACCAAGGGGCCGGGGGAGGGAGGAGGGGGGAGGGAGGAGGGGGGAGGAAAGAGACAGGATATGAAGAGTGGGGAGGTGAGGAGGGGAGAAGGGACCCGGATGGCACCTGGACACGGCACTGCATGACCACCGCCACTTTTCCTCCCCCCTTTCCATCTCCGTGTCTCCAGGTGCCTCCAGTGTCTCCCCGGGAAAACTTTCCTCCTACACAAAGTATCGAAAACCTTTTAATACGATCAGGCGGGTGCACAGGAAGGAACCAGGGGCTGCAACACGCCTCCTTCTCAACGCGCCTCTCCCACTGATCAATTTTGTAGGTTTACCATGATTTGCTAACCCTTTCACTGATATTTGCTCCATCTTTCCCTAATAATTCCATAATTGACTAAAATCTTTAAAATGGGTAGAAATTGCAAAATATACTCTTTTTCATGCATTCCTTTCTCGCAGATGCTAATAAAGATCTCATGCATTGCTACTGATGTTGTTATTTGTCTCGTATCGCAGTGAAAGAGTTAAGTTATAAATGCTCATTTTTTACCTTCAGCTTTATTACGAGAAGCTTAAGGTACGAACAACAGTGCTCGCGGGAGTTACAGATTTACATAACATACTCCTATATCAGCAGGGATTTTTACTTGTATTTGTATTCAGAAAGGAAGATATAAAGGCCCAGTAGTGAAGCACAGTCAAGACAATGGCGGCAGGAGGAATAACACTGTTTTGCCCGGACAATGGCGGAGTGTGAACGTAATCCCACCACCCTG
>CM035214.1:3941578-3945333 GCA_020233015.1 Callinectes sapidus | reverse complement strand
ACCACCACCACCACTAGTACAACAAAAACAATAGAAAGGGACTGGCTGGGTGGCTGGCTGTCTGTCACGTTACATTTAGGACGGAGCGGCGACACACACACACACACACACGAGGCGAGCCGGGCCGCAGTAGCAGTGAAGTAGTACCGCAGTGAAAATTACGCTCGAAATGAAAAGTTCCCCGCCATAAAGAGACACAGAAAGAAAAAAAAACACACACCCCACATCTCGAGAAGAGGGGAAATAAACAAGGCCCACCGCACCATTCATTTCCAGACATCAGCGGGACTCGCCTGACCTACGACGTCACAAAATTCATTCTGGCTGAGACGGAGAGCCTATTGCTGTGTTCCATTGCGCCGGGCTGGGTTGTCGCCTCCAGTTATACGGTGCTGTTCTGCTGTGCCGCCACACTTATTCGCATGTGTGAGGCCGATCGGGGAGGGAAGTAGGCTGGGAAGAGGAGAGGGGATGAAGAAGGGACAGAGAGAGAAAGGGGGTGGGGGGTATTATTCCATCATTCATCAGACCTCCATACCTCCTGATCGTCCCTGCCGCTTACAAGTACCAGTAACAAGTAACAAGTCCGTATACAGTCACAATACACACAAACTTTCACTTTCGATATTCCTTTACACACAAAACACAAATGATACAAAAATACAAGAACTATTATGATAAATGTCAACCCCTTCAGTACTGGGAGACACATTAACCGCGGATTTATTGACGATTTTATTGACATTTGGAAGAGTCTATGGAGGTCAGAAGATTAATGGCCAGAGTCTGTACTATTTCAATCTCCCACATGAGTTTCTGAAGCTGTGTAAAATCGTCAAATAATAGGTAAATTGAATATCAAAATGCGTCCAAGTACTAAAGGGGTTAAAACTTATCAATACCTCAGCACTAACATACCTATTGATAGTATAGTTTTTAGAGAACTAACCACTATTTATTTTAGTGAATGAAATTAAAATCAAACTGAAGAGTATACCTACTGAAATATTTATACTCCTTAATAATGAATTCCCTTCTAGACCGTGGCGACAATATATACAGAATTAAAAGCCAGGATGTGTACAGAGGAGCAATGTTAGATAAAGCCTTTACTATTTGTTGGGTTGGCAGCTTCATTCGTTACGGTGCACGTCTAACAGCTTCCCCAACACCGGACAACTTATCAGGGGAAGATAAGAATAAAACAGGATACGCATTAAAAAGAAAGATAAAACATTCCCTCAATAAAAAAACATACTTATCATTACTACAGTGACATGTTGTACGGTTCACATTTAACGCATCGATGAAAAAGCACGAAAGAACTATGAACACACACACACACACACACACACACACACACACACACACACACACACACACACACACACACACACTCAAAAGTAAATCAGAGATGCAGGCAGAAGCAATACGGTGGGGGCTATAAAAACGGAGTCCTGGAGAGCCTGTATCGGAAAGGCATCTTGCACCCAACACAGCACAGCACAGCCTAGCCTAGCCTAGCCTCGCCTCGCCTCGCCTCTCCTCCCTTTCCCTGGCTGGCGCTGCGTGTATCCAGACCATACCACCTTTCCTTGGCTTAGGGACGACCTGGGTTTCACTTGGCTTGATTAAATTGGTCTGGCTTGATTGCTTTGATTGGTTTAGCTTAATCTAACCCAGTTTAGCTTAATTGGGTTTGGGTGTATTAAGGTGAGGTACGTTTTACAGCGGCTGGTTTACCTGTTGTGTGTAAATTAAAGGTGTGCACTTCCTTCAGGTGTATGAGTTGTGCTTCTGGTTTCCTTATGCTAAGAGAACTTTTTTTACTACTTTTTTCTTAGTTTTTTTGTTTTTCAGTCATAAAATAGAAAAAGAGAAAGAAGGTTGGACAAGTTTATGGATAAGGATGATAGATGGAAATAGGCAGAGGTGTTCACATAGGGATTGCCACGAATAGGTCTAGCGGCCTCTTGCAGCTTCACTCATTTTTTTTTCATTTCAAGTACACATTCGCACACACACACGCACACACACACACACTCAACTTATACACACATACACCATACACACATAAACACGAATTCACACACAAACACACATACACATACACCATACACCATACAAAAACATATACTCACATAATCACACTCCAATAAGCAAACAAACAAAATATAACTTAATCTTGGAAATGGAAATGGTTTACCGAAATTCACCCTCACTTAAATAGTGTGTGTGTGTGTGTGTGTGTGTGTGTGTGTGTGTGTGTGTGTGTGTGTGTGTGTGTCGGTGTGTGTGTGTCGGTGTGTAAGCCCCGGCGCAAGTCGTAAAATATAGCTGGTGAGTATTGAGGGTCTGTCTGGGTTGGAAATAGTTCCCGGCAGAGGCCAGGACGCGGCACTGCAATAGCGAGAGTCGTTTGGCGAATTCACGACACAGTTTGCGGGAATTAACCGGTCTGATTATTGTCTTGTGAATGGCGTGCGAGAAACGACATGCGACCTTCATTTGACCATAGTAACCTTTCTATTCTTTTTTTAGTTCTTTTTGGTTTTCTTATTCATTTGACATAAACACACTAATATAGATGGACACGCGCGCCAGTATGCAAACAGACAGCCACCCACCCACAGAGAGAGAGAGAGAGAGAGAGAGAGAGAGAGAGACGAATAGGGTAACACAAACTCAAAATGAATTCCTTTTCAATATATATATAAGAAATGCAAAAAAAAAAGTGGAAATGTTAAAGTTGTATAAATTATGCATTTAGCTCCGTCCCTTAAATTACGTGGGTCTCCGGCCTGAAGAAAGAAAAAAAGAGTCCCGTTATTGAGGTAATGATGGTGCGGTAATGAGCTCAAACAGAAAGAGCGGCAGCAGTAACCCGCCCTGAGTAGAGGGTGATAAGGGAGCCAGGAGTGCCAGGAGTGCCAGGAGTGTCAGGAGTGCCAAGGGCCTATGCTCCGCCAGACACTGTGAGGACAACCACTTACAAAAACAAAAGAGTGACAGCGTCGTTATGGCCCATTGTCCCCACCCGGCCGCGGGAAAATTGTCCCATCCACCGAGGAAAATTGTGTCCCACTGACTATATCATAAATCGTGCCAAAGGCTTATTATATAAATTGCGCGGCGTGAGAATACTTCCCTAGCAACACTTCCTTGAGTGAGCGGGAGGAGTCTTTGTCACTAGTTCATGCAGAGGAAAGATATCAAGGCATCACCGAGAGTCTGGGGGAAAATTAAACTTTCGGCTGTGGAGGCAACGGGGGAAGGAAGGAGAGAGGGAGAGGGGAGTGTTAGAGGAGGAAGAAGTAAGAGGAGGAGGAGGAGAAGGAGGAGGAGGAGAGATAGTGGGTAGGGAGGCGGAGGCTCGTGATAGCACAACTCAGCAAACAAGATTACCAGTCATTCCCTTACGAACGTTTAGCAAAACTTGGATAACCAGATGATTCAATTCTTTTAAGAGCGTCGCCTGGGGAGCTTCACCTTTCCCAAAAACACCCGAGTCCTTGAGAAAAGAAAACACCAGACAGGGAGACCAGCGCAAGTAGGCCAAAGAACAGCCCTACTTGGGAGTCAGAGGAATGGCCGGGCAATATAAGCAGCACGGAGCGGAAGAAGCCTCCCCTTTCTGGCCAATAGGAGGGATAACAGCGTACGGTGATGAGGGCAGCGGCCGGCGCGTCCCACACCCCGCTGCTATGGCCACCATCACCCACACTCGTTATGGGGTGCCGCCAACACTCCGTCGA
>CM035214.1:3931578-3939078 GCA_020233015.1 Callinectes sapidus | reverse complement strand
TCCGCGCAGAACAATACATGTATTTTAATGTATGTGCTACACTTGCATTCATTACTGGCGGGCTGAAGGGTGTACTGGGTTGGCCTGCGCTGACTGGAGGAGCGAGGCCTGCTCAGCGCCTGGATTAAGATTCAAACATACGCTCTTTCTCAATACATCCATTAGGCCACCAAATCATATATAAATGTAAAGGAAATTGAGATTGCTCTTTTCATCACTGTTTCCGTACCTTTTTTCTTTTCACTTCGGACATGATACGAAGACTCAGAGAGAAAAGGGAGGGCGTTGCCATAACCAAGGGGCCGGGGGAGGGAGGACGGGGGAGGAAAGAGACAGGATATGAAGAGTGGGGAGGTGAGGAGGGGAGAAGGGACCCGGATGGCACCTGGACACGGCACTGCATGACCACCGCCACTTTTCCTCCCCCCTTTCCATCTCCGTGTCTCCAGGTGCCTCCAGTGTCTCCCCGGGAAAACTTTCCTCCTACACAAAGTATCGAAAACCTTTTAATACGATCAGGCGGGTGCACAGGAAGGAACCAGGGGCTGCAACACGCCTCCTTCTCAACGCGCCTCTCCCACTGATCAATTTTGTAGGTTTACCATGATTTGCTAACCCTTTCACTGATATTTGCTCCATCTTTCCCTAATAATTCCATAATTGACTAAAATCTTTAAAATGGGTAGAAATTGCAAAATATACTCTTTTTCATGCATTCCTTTCTCGCAGATGCTAATAAAGATCTCATGCATTGCTACTGATGTTGTTATTTGTCTCGTATCGCAGTGAAAGAGTTAAGTTATAAATGCTCATTTTTTACCTTCAGCTTTATTACGAGAAGCTTAAGGTACGAACAACAGTGCTCGCGGGAGTTACAGATTTACATAACATACTCCTATATCAGCAGGGATTTTTACTTGTATTTGTATTCAGAAAGGAAGATATAAAGGCCCAGTAGTGAAGCACAGTCAAGACAATGGCGGCAGGAGGAATAACACTGTTTTGCCCGGACAATGGCGGAGTGTGAACGTAATCCCACCACCCTGCCCCACCTCGCCCCCTTGCTCCCAATCTTGTCTCGCCAAACACCACCACCACCACCACCACCACCACCAACAACAACAACAACAACAACAACAACAACAACAACAACAACAACAACTGAACGTAAGCACCTTCACATCAGACGTGTTCTAACCAAGCAATGTTCCTGTCTAGCTCTCGCCCTCCGCCCACCACATACTCTATACCCACTAGCCCACCGCCCACCGCCTACCGCCTACCGCCTACCGCCTCTTACCTACCACCACCCCACCAACCTGGCACCACCATCGCCCACCACTCGCTGCCCACCACCCACTACTGCCAGCCTCTCACCATCTTTTACCACCCACCCAGCGCCCTGCCCTGGCCACCACCACCACCACCACCACCACATACAGGGAGAGAGGAAAAAAAGCGTGGTGGTATTGACAACAATGAAATAATTGGCTCTACGTATAAGCCCGCCGCGGTCCCTCCCGCCCCTGCAGTCATTGCTTAAAGCGAAGGATAAAAACACGGTGTCAACAAATGGAATCGACTGCATTCCACGGCCCAAGAGAAAACTTTTTGTTATTGCTTTGTAATTTTCCATAGCGGTATTGAGTGAATTGAGCCATTTACTCATGAATCCAAGCATTAAAATATTTGTGTAATTCCACGAATACATTTTTATGACATGCAACACACGTGTGGCGAAGTTCGTACACCCGCTTGGGGCCTCGCGCACCGATGGCTGGCAAAATATTTTAATATTTTCCCAATAAGCGATTCACGCCAAAAACAAAATTGTATTATACATCAAGAAGAATTTCAATATCCTCTCTATAAAGTCTCGTATATATTTCAAAGTGGATGCAGAAAGCAAACCAACGGAAGGCCGTGATAGCACATCAAGAGGGTAATGGCGGCGCGCCCCTACACCAAGAGGACGCGGCAACGCCTCGCACGTGACCAGAGTGCTGAGGGCGCGCCGCGTACTGAAGAAGGAAGGCCAGATAAGGAAAAAGGAGCTCCGTGATCCCTGCACACGTGAGGGTAATGGTAGCCCTACACACACACACACACACACACACACACACACACAGGAGTATCAAAACCTGGAATAACTTAACAGAAGAAATAACAGCAACGAGTGTGTACAAAATTCAAAGAAAGACCAGATGAGAATAGAAACTGAAATGGGACCATATGAGATTAACTCAGGCCCTGTAAATCTGAACTGGATAAATACACACACACACACACACACACACACACACACACACACACACACCTATGTCCCCTAGTGATCAGTTGACTGTTTGCCTCACCTCCTCCTTCCTCCCACGCCTCCCTTCCTTCCTTCAGTCTTCCCATGACACAACCACCAAGGGAAGGGTGGACCATCACCCCCACACCTCAGCCTCAAGTCAGCGGTGCCATCAGCTGGTGTCTGCTGCTTTACTGCTTCCCCACACAGGAAATGACATCAAAAGCCACTTGCTGGGGTTTTTTTCGTATTTCCCTGAATGTTTTGTTGTTACCATAGCTTTAGTTTCCGTTGATGTGGAGAATGTTCTTCGTATAGCATTGTTTGTCTCAGATTTTGGCGTCTGGTTTATACATTCGTCTTAGTAAGTTTCAGTCACTCTAGTCTAGGAGATGTCACCGGAGTGTTTCAAGAGTATTCTAATGATTCTGGAAGTAATTCAATAAAGATGATGTATTGTCTGAGAAAAAAACACCCAAGAACTCGACGTAAGATATTGTGGCCTCCGTAAACAACGCCAATTAGAGAACATTGCGTCACAAAATACGAATCTTAGTTCTGATACAATGCCAAGACAAAAAAAAAAGAAATAAAATATAAAAATAAGGGAAAAAAACTCCTGTAAACCTCTACGGAATAAAGTAGTTGGGGATGTGGTGGGATTGTCACCTTAATCCCCAACACCCCCAGTCCATGCCGTGAATGTCACAACACAGGCGAGGCCACCGACACGCCGGGCACCAGGCCACACTGCGGGGCACCAAGTCCTGCCCAACATGGAGAGCTCTAAGCTGTCGCCGCGGCGCCTGCATCTCCCCCACCACTGGCGCCTCTAATTAAGTTTGCCTTCGCACCCTTGATAATTTTCCTGGGTGGGTAAATTACTTTTTCCCTGATGATTACATTGGCTTACCCTCGACTTGCCCCGAGACTTACTTCCCATTAGGCGGTAACTTAAGTGATTACGTTTTAGGCGGTCTTCTCTGCTCAGCCTGGGGACGCACGCACCACCACCGCCGGGACACCGACCTTGTGAGCACACGAAGGAGGCGCCTCCCGCGGGGCACACCGATGCACCGCCAGGAAGAGTGTGTCATGCCGGCAAGCTTGCAGCGGAAGGGGATTCTTGTATTGAGTGAATGTGTCGTGAGTCAAACATTAAAACAATACATTTGATTCAACGAAGAGTCTGCACCATTTTGGAAATTAAGTGTTTCCAGATGCATAGCTTTTTATAGATTCCCATCACACAAAATTCTTGAAACTCTAAAGTCAAGACTTCATTAAAACAAGATTGACTGGATATAAAGTGTTAATAATGATAATATATGTATAAGTTTATTGACATTTATCACTCTTTTACACCTTCACCGTGGTTCCCTCCCTCCTCCTCCTCCTCCTCCTCCTCCTCCTCCTCCTGCTCCTCCTCCTGTCCCTCCCCTTCCTCTCCGCTGCCGCCGTTGCCTCATTACGGTGGTGTTGACAGTTATTAATAGTAAAAACCGATAATTACTGTGGGCATCGTTTAAGGCCGCGTCATCAACATAATCTGTTCATCGTCATAAGCAGATTGGGTCCAAGCTTATCATTAAGATGTCAACACTACACGCACGCACGCACGCACACGCACACACACACACACACACACACACACACACACACACACACACACGATCGCATCTAAGCTCTCTCGGAAAAAAAGAAAGAAAGGAAATATAAATATACATTGATCAAAAAAACAATCATAAACTAGAGAAAACTGAAGAAAAACGTATTATTTTATTGACACCATACCTCTTGCTAACAATAAGGTATTACAAACTGAGTGAAAGATGCTGGAAAAAACTGAAGACTAAAGTGTTATTCACTGCAGAAAATATAATGCAGTTTTGTAAGAGTTGTTTATTGTTATGCAATCTAAGACCTTTTTCTGAGAGAGAGAGAGAGAGAGAGAGAGAGAGAGAGAGAGAGAGAGAGAGAGAGAGAGAGAGAGAGAGAGAGAGAGAGAGAGAGAGAGAGTCAGCTCAAGCGACACAGACATATATGAATATACAGATAGGCAAGCAGACAGGCAATTAGTACAATACATATAAATACGTGAATTGATATTAGCATTTCTTTTGCTTCTCGCGCTCTAGATGAATAGATAGATAGATAGATTAATGGTTTGATTGATAAATAGATACATAGATTTATTGACTACAGCTTACAAAATAAACAAAGCAAAAATCATAAGTATTGGAGCCTCTCACGCACAGGTAAACACAGATAGGGCAGCCATGGAGAGGTGATCCTCAGTACACACAAAGGTGCAGTCGTGATGGTACAGTACAGGTGTGGCCAGGTGCTCTCCACATGCCCGCCACTGATTACTGAGGTGAGGCATCGAGGCAGCCGCTATGTTGTTCATCCAGTGAATAACAACAATGTGTTTGTCAATTAGCTGCTCACCGTGAGACAAACAATTGGTCCTCAGGTATTTCAGGCACTTGCAACATGATTTCACCGAGAGAAACACAACAAACGCACACGACTACAGGCTGCCACAACTTGAACTGTACAGTGATAGACAGTTTCTATACCCATAATTATCTGCAATGTTTTTGTATGCCTGGTATGTGTGTGTGAGTACATGCATCTGTGTGAACGTATACATATGTGTATATATACAAGTAATCTACTATATGGTATGTGTGCATGTATGCGTAAATATAATAAGTATATGCATATGATGTTTGTAATGTTTCAAAGACTGTTAGTGTATGGGTTACTAATACATCTATTTTGACTATAATTTATTACGTATGTTTAAGTAATAGTAAATTGTCTGTTGCATTGTTAGACAAAACTTTAAATAGCATTTTGTCTGCTAAGGAGCCATATATTGACTCATTTGTATTATATGTATTTGAACAATATTTTAGGCAATGAATAAAATTAAATAAAACACACAGCTTTGCTCACCCTGCCACACAGTGAGGCAGCAGTGGCGGCGGCACAGGACACAGAAGGAGCGAATCGTGACAGCCAGAACACGTCACCATCACGCCTCACTACAACATGACCTGCTGCCTTGATTAATTACATATTCCTCAATAATCACGTAACATCTTTTGTAATCACATAATGGGCAAATCATTCTGTCTGGATTCGTTATGTTTATCGTGATCATAAAACCAATTTATCATATTCATTTGTTTAGTTCATGGGATCAGGTACCTCGTCACAAGTAAGATACGATAACTTGCATTCCTACACCTCATAGCCTCCACTAATCCCGCACCCAGAGGTAAGCGTCGCCTCTCAGTCCTCATCTTGCAACCGCAGTGTGAGGACATCACAGTGCAGGGCCAAACACACCACCAAGCCACACCACACTGTCAGGAAAACACCCATATATCCCTCTGAAAGTGACGTCATGACCAACACTAAGCCTGTCCCGCCTCACCACCTTCAAGTCTGACCCACACCAAGCCTTCCCTTCCCACCAAACCTTCCCCATCCCACCTTCAAGCCTGACCCACTTCCCTCCTCCCACTGACCCACCATCACCACCACCACCGCCGCCACCGCCACCGCCGCCGCCGCCACCACTGACCCAATCCCATCACCACACCACCACAACACCCCCCCCCCCTTCTTCCATAACTGCTATCCCCACCCGGCGCCCTCACGCTAGTAGGGCAAAAGCATGCAATTCTTGAATCATCGCCGCGCCCCTTCACCACGTGCGCCAGGTAGCCCCGTCCACCACTCCGGTAAGTGGTACGTACAGCCGCTCCTCCCTTCCCGCTACTGACGAGGACCACGCTGCTGCTCACTACGCCACTCAGGCTTCCCCACCCATGTCCCTCACGCCGCACCTTGACACTGCCACTCCACACCAGTTATAAGATGCGACAGTGTGTGTGTGTGTGTGTGTGTGCGTGTGTGTGTGTGTGTGTGTGTGTGTGTGTGTGTGTGTGTGTGTGTGTGTGTGTGTGTGTGTGTTAAGGAAGAGCACGGATACAGTTTCCCAGCAAGACATACATACAGCCACACACTACCCGCCGCAAGCGCCGCCCATCGGTTCAGTCACCGGCGGTAAAGCCACCGGCGAGCACCACAGGCTGTCCAGCACCAGCCAGCCACCCGCCCGCCCGCCCGCCCGCCAGGCCTGCTGGCACTCGCGCCCGGCTGTCGCAGCCCCGCCATTAGGGTGCCTTCAAGGGCCTCGCGCTGTTTGATATCGTCAGTTGCTTGACATCGCACGCACTGCTTAGCCCGTCACTCAGATGACCGCCAACACACACACACACACACACACACACACACACACACACATTTTGGAACACTATGTGTGCATGGAATATTCACATTCTTTGCCAACAATTACAGAATACCTATAAAAACTATAAAATGGGGACAGTAGTTTTGGTCCAGTGACAATCACTATTTATTTGTAGATGTCACGTGGGATAAGTGTGCCGCAAGAGGTACGGCACAACAGTACACAGTGAGGAGACGTGAAGAACACAATCCTCTGAGTGTGTGCAATATATGGCAAGGAAGGAAAGAGAAAGGAAAGATGCAGTGACTATACCTTTGTGCATGCCGGTGAGCTTGTCCTTGAGCACTGTAAACTCATAGATCTTGCCGAACTCATCAAAAAGCGGACGCAGATCCTTCTCCTCCATGTGCCTGGGAATTTGGCCGATGAAGAGTTTGATGGCGTCATGCTCCTTGTGCGGGGGTGAGGCGGCGTGGTGCTGATGGCCCGGGTGGCTGAGAGAGGCCACAAGTTGTTGGTGGTGGTGCTGGGACTGTTGTTGCTGCTGCTGCTGTTGTTGCTGTTGTGACTGCTGGGGTGGGTGCTGGTGTCCGCTGGCGGGCTGGTGGCCGCTGCCTGGGCTTCCAGTGTGGCTGAGCGGGCCGCCAGCGTGACCATTGAGGTGGGCAGCGGATACACCATTGACACCCACTCCATTGATGGCGGGCAGGTGATGGGGCGGGTAAGAAGTGTCGATGAGGGCATTATGATACGCAGCCATGTTGATCAGCATTGTGCTGTTGAGTGACGATTTTCGATGCGAAATTCACAGAGAATTAGATTAAACTTAAAAACGAACCGCTTTTCTTTTCCAACAAGTTATGTACGCGACTCCAAGATGGTGGCACCGAGCCTTGGGAAGGAAGGCGGGAACACTGCACACTCAATGCTATCTCGC